>CM077160.1:42647875-42922875 GCA_039583875.1 Platanthera guangdongensis | reverse complement strand
TCAAAATGATCTCATCTAGGATCTCAATTCTGACAACCTTGCTGGCAAGGGCTGGGTCGGAGACAATGATGTTGGCATGATGGTCATAGCAAGCGGCGCCAGAGTAAGTGGAGTAATGACAGACAACAGTGGTGGTGAAATTTGCTGAGTGGGCACCCCGACAGGAGGGATGTCATTTGAGGTGGCCCGCGACGGCAATGAAATCGGCGGAGTTGCGGCGTGTTGTGGATGCAGTGGCGGAATACTGTGGAAGCCACTCGCAGTTGGAGGATTTCCCCGAAGAGTGCCAGGAATCGCCGACGGAGCGTAGTGGAAGCTTTTCTTCAAGAGCCTCTATCAAGGAGCCATTGCGCGCTACCTGAGCGTTAATTTTGACGAGCATGGAGAATATTCGCGACCACCTTTCGTCCATCGCATCCATCGGGTTCAAAAGCAAATTAATTAATTCAAAATCAGATAGAGATGCAAGATATATATAAAAAATTGCAAGTGGTGAAGTTGGTGGGGTGCTCGAGGACAGGTGCGAGAAAGAAAAGGAGGAAAGAGAATTAAAAGATCAAAAATGAAAAGTTGAGCCGGTTTCAACTTTCCATGAAGGCTTGGCGTAAGGCAGGGTTTGTGGCAAAGAGAAAAAAATATAGAAAAAGTGGATGCCAGCTTTAGATGAAGAATGAGAAATAGAAAGAACATGTTGAGTTTTTCGGATCTTGGAGTGAGCAGGGGTTATCTCAACTTAGTCAGTTACAACCAGAAACACATGCAACAACAAGAGTCTTTATTGATTAACAGCTAACTTCTTTACAAGGCGAGACATACATAGCGAAACATGATTCGCCAAAACCACCATAGGGAGAACAGAGTCAATTACAAAGACAAGTCAACACAAGCCGCGTGGACTCAAACACGAAGCCGCCGGTCTACTGTTATAGAGTCCACACAATCTGCTAGGTCGCCAGACTGCAACCCAAGCCGCGCGGACTGCCCGTCATTCCAATGCTAAGCTCTAGCCAAATCAGTAAGCAGCCTGACCGCAAGGTCGCCTAGCCGCCAGATCTCACAAGCTGCTGATGCCGAACTGAACATGTCTCCTAAAGCAGGCGACTTATTGAACCCCGGAACCAAGTTGCCAAAGAGAAAACCTCCTGGTCGCAGTCCTCGACCTGCTGTTTACCTCTTGTTGCTTAACTGTAGAGTCTGTACTGTTCCTGATCGCAATCAGAGCCAAGTCATGGCTTTCCAGCGCTATTCACACAACCTGCACAATACAAACTGGTCAACTCTATCAAACTGCGTGGATACTAAAATCCACTTCGCAGCAACTGTTGGAGGGCTCACTTACTGTTCATTCGCTCTCTATTCCTGATGTGATATGAGTCCTATTTATAGGCATGATGAAGAGTGTGGTCACCGCCCTAGCCGATAGGATCACCGCCACATCCCGCAGCAAGAACAAATGTATCCGCAAGCCCGCAGATACACTCCAGTCTGCCGCGACCTGTGCAGGATAGCCAGTCTGCCTATGTGCACCAAGGTCGGACACATCGCCAGTCCGCCTTGTCGCCATAAGATAAGCCAAGACCGCCACAGCCGAACTCTGCAACAACTGTCCGCCAATCCTCGGACATAGCTCCAGTCCGCTTATCCCGAGCCCACAGCCTCGCCACCAAGACAACTACTAGACTCAGCGGACACAGCTCCAGTCTACGTATACTACAGATACTTCCAGTCCACATATCCCGCAGACTGCTCCAGTCCACATATCCTGAGTCCACGACAACGCTATCAAGGTAGCTGTCAGACTCAATGGACCCAGTTCTAGTCTGCACACCCTTGCAGACGCAACTCTAGTCTGCATATCCCCAAACTCAAAACCAAGGCACACAACACTTCTGCCGAGCTTGGCGGACTGAGACGCAGTCCGCACTTTACTGTACGATCTCCCCGGACTGAGCCAAACATGGACTTGGTTCAGAACCAACCAAGTCCATACCACTGGCCGCAAGGGCTAGTTCGTACTTACGGGCGGACACTGGAACCAGTCTGCCTGCCCTGACGAACTCCAGCACCTGTCCGCGCTAACTGGCGATCTCCACGGCTTCCACTTGCCGCTTCACCAGAGCAAGACCAAGGCTTCTGCCAAGCCGGTTTGACGAGCTCCAGTCCTCCAGTCCGCTTCTTGCTGGACTCCGCGGATAGAGTCGCTATCCGCCCGGTTACATTTTGGGATCCAACTGCTTGCTGAGCATACGCCGTCCTGGAAAACCACCACTACTGTTCGCTTAGTCTGCGCGAACAGACCACCCAGGCCACCACAGAACAAGCCGTTTGCAAAAGCCCTGCCGACCTGGCTTTCCTCCAACCATGTCCGTGTAGTCCGCGCGGATAGGTTGCCAAAGACTTCCAATCACCCACTTTCACTTCACAATTTTTGTAACGCCCCGAAACTCAAAAGAGCGACGGGGGGGCGTTTTGAGCCAAGTTTGGAATTTGGCAGGGGGCACACGGCCTGGGACAAGGGTGTGTCCCAGGGCATGTCGTGTTTGGGTCAATGATTTGGCCGAGATGTCGACGAATTTTGGAGTCGACGATCGTCGAGCAGCGAACACGGCCTGAGACACGGGCGTGTCCCAGGGCGTGTCGAGCTCGTGTCGACGATATGCCCGTGAAGTCGACGATTTTCGCTCGACGAAGTGTCGAGACAGGTAACATGGCCTAGGACACGGGCATGTCCAAGGCCGTGTCGGGTGGTCGACGAACTGTGCTCGATGAAGTATCGAGACAGTGAACACGGCCTGGAGCCTAGGCGTGTTCGGGTATGACATGGGCGTGTCAAATAGGACATGGGCGTGTCCAAGACCCGTGTGTGTCTCGGGTTGGTGTTGGCCCTGTGTTGATGGAGGAACACGCCCGAGAACACAAGCGTGAACTGGATGACACGGGCGTGTCAGGTCGAACACAGGCGTGTCAGGTGCCCGTGTGAATTTCGGGATGCGTCGGTTTCGACGGACAATGGGGGACACGACCCTGGACACGGGCGTGTCACAGGCTATGTTGGGCCCAGGTTTTTCATTTCAGCTCCGGATCGTGGCCGTTCGTTTCCTTATTTTGGGATCCGACGGCTGGGGGTTGTTCCTACTGGGATACGCCCAGGAATAGGGTTTCAAATCCCTCACTTCTTTCACTTAGTCTCTTTCTAAAAGTCTAGAGAGAAGGGAGAGCAAGGAAGAAGAAAGGAGGCTAGATCCGGTTATCGACGGAGTTTCGGAGCTCCAAATCGCGACCCGACTTCGGATCTACGGAGGCAAGGAGATTGCGGTGCTTTCCATCCGGATACATTTCCATGGCGCCAAGGAAAAACGCTAGGGTAACGATTCTAATCCTAGGACATGTGAAGCCCTCTTTTCCTTTGCATAGGAAGCCCGCTCTCGCGAGTTTGCGGTGAGTTGAGGTGTTCCTTCGGGTAGACTTGAATAGTCCCCGTTGTGTACATGTAGAGTCCGTAATCGAGAACGGATATAGACATGAAGCCTACCCAGACAAGTTGGTCTGGATCGATGATGTTGCATTGCATAAGTGGCCGGAGAAGACTCCGTGCGGATGTTTGTTTTCGGGTTTTCTACGCGGTAGATTGCAACAGGGAGCCTTGGGGATTAACTCCAAGGTGCACACGGAAAACTGGGCAAATGCGTGATTCTGCCAGCATGGTGGCATGAGAGCCAACTTGTACATAACTGGGTAATGTAAAGTGTGTATCAGATTGGGACTCTGGAAAGTTTGACCCGCGCATATGGCTTAAATTGTCATTGCGATACGAGCAACGAGTTAGGCAGAACCTTACCCGCTTTATGTCGTTCGGTTGGAGCCGTTGGCATAGATGGAGGGTCTTAGGCGGTCTATGGCTTAAAATGACGTGACCAATGCCGGAAAGACAAAATGCTCGTAAGATTGGTCGTCTTAGTGGCGGTGGTGAGACCGGGACGTTTATGGCTTGAATTGACGTGACGTTGACCGGTTCACCGAGAATGTGCCCTGAGAGCACGAGATGCGAGGTCGTGTGTGCCCATGCCTGTGATGAAGTGTTTATTCACTATACTGCTTGGTTATGCTAACAAAGTGTAGGGAAAGAGCATCGTCGCCCCGATTTTGGGAGCGGGATCGTTATAATTTGGTCAGCATAGCTGACCGTTGCTTTTGTTTGCCACCGTGCGGTGGATTGTTGCTTGCAGGTGCTGCGGAGCCGAGCGGTAAATAGCGGGCCAAAGCCCAAGTTGAGAAGTCAGCCCTCGAAGGCCTATTTTTAGTGTTTACTTTTTATTCATGTGTGACCGGCCTGCGTGCCATGGTATGGAAGACACATTTTATTTTAGTAAACAATTGTGAGGCCATAAGGCTGTGTACTTGTTCTGTGTACTTCATTCCTAGTGGGTTTTGTAGTGGATATTCATGCTTGTAGTTGGGTTCTTTTATTTTGCAACTTTTAATAATTGCTTCGGCTAGAATGACTCTGTGTAGGACGTTGGATATTAGTTAGATGGTTTCCATTGAGTAACCACCCGGTCTGTCTATGGTATATGGCGTCGGGCCCCGGGCGGACCTACTGCTATATGCTATGCGACGGATAGAGGGTGTTACAATTTGGTATCAGACTCCTAGTTTCGGTCGGGCTTAAAATGAATTTGTGGACGAATTCGTTTTAAGGGGTGGTGAGCACATGTGTGTGCGTCATCGTTATAACATCAAAAGAACCCATGAATGTCCACTAAGGAATGAAAATACACGTGTTTGAGGAACCTGCGTGTTCCTATAATTGCTTTTTACAATTTTGTATGGCCGCTTAACGGTGTTTTGTACAACTATAGGTGACCAGAAGCGGTGCTGGGCCGTCAGAACGCCGAGTTTCTGAGGCTAGCAGTGCACCAAACGATGCTCCTACAACACCTCCATCGGCTGAAACCATAAGATTGGTTGCTGAAGCAGTGTTTGCCATGATCAATGCACAGCCTGCAAGGCAAATGCAGCAGCCCGCTCCTACGATGGAGCAGGTACCACTGCAAAGGGATGAACCGAGAAGAGTGGAGCAGGTAGTAGTGGAGCCTTTGGTGCCGAGGCGAGCAACTGAAAGGCAGCTCAAGCACATTATGAGCTTTAATCCTCCTGTGTTCTCGGGGTTGGGAACCCCATCGCAAGCTGAAGATTGGCTCTCCCGAGTGAAGAGAGTCCTGACAGCTACTGAAACGGAGGAGTGGCAGATGACCACTATAGCTACGTTCCTTCTGGATGGTGATGCTAGGTTGTGGTAGGAAGCCTTGGAGCTACATCACTTGAGGGGTAGGCAAATTACGGACGTCTAAATGGAGGAGTTCTCGAGACTGTTCTTGGCAAGGTACCTCCCTTCGGCGTAGAGGATAGCTTTGGAGAATGAGTTCCAAAGGTTGGTGCAAGGAGAGAATAGCGTGGATGAGTATCTCCACGAGTTTACTAGGTTGGGTCAGTATGCTAGCTCTACGTTCGCAGATGAGGAGCGTAAGACCAACCGTTTCTACGAAGGTCTAAGAGATGACTTAAGGCTGCTGCTCTTGGGGCCTATGACGTAGGGTTTCTTGACCCTGGTCAACACTGCCTGCTCTATGGAAAAGGATATGAAGAATGTACAAGCAAAGAAAAGCTTTGGTGATAAGAAGTTTGAGTTCAAGGTGCCGACTAACTCAAAGTCTGGGTATCGTAAGTTCTTTAAGAAGGCTAGGACTTCGGGTCCAGCTCCTTCTTCCGGTGCTTCGGGGGCAACTACGGGTCGGACCCCGGGTGCATGTTTTACTTGTGGAAAGCCGGGGCACTTTGCCCGCGACTGCTGTAGCGGACGCCCCAAGTCCGAAAGGAAGCCGGGAGCAACTTATGAAGAGAAGGGCAAGGCGGTGGAGTCAACCGCGTTCCATTACGCTCTGGCTCAACCAAGAGTTTATAATCTTGGCCAACAGGAGGCCATTAAACAAGAAGATGTGGTGACAGGTATGGTTTAAATTTATAGCAAGTCAAATTGTTTTATACTTGTTATGTGTGTGTTACCTTACCACTGCTTGTATAGGATTTGTTTTGACTTGTGATAATCCGGCGAGAGTACTCTTTGATACGGGAGCTTCACACTCCTTTTTGTCCGAAGGATTCATATCGCACATCAGAGTACCTTCTTCGGTGGCAAAGGACAAACTGGATGTGTTGCTGCCCAATGGGTGTTCGATGCATGCGGAGATAATCTGTGGCGTTAAGATTCGTATTGGGAGTCAGGAGTTTCATTTGCTAGCGTCGCTACTGCCGCTGGTGGAGTTCGACATAATATTTGGCATGAACTGGCTCTCGGAGCAGCAAGCTTATATTGATTGCAGTCGCAAGGAAGTTAAGTTGGGAACAGGTCGTGAGACGACTTTCACAGGCTTGAAAGGGTCGAGCAAGACGTTGATGTCTGCTCTTCAGGTGGTGAAGGCGGTTCGTGCTGGGGCAGAGCTGTTCTTTATGCTAGTGGAGGTTGCAAATGTTAGGTTTCTCTATGAGGATGACACAACACTTGTGCACGCAGCGGAAGGAAAAACATCAAGAAAAACCTAAAGAGATGTGGATCGGGCTATGAACGTTGAATCAAGAAGTTAGCAAAACAAGTAGACAAAAATTACCTCGGTGGCGTTGAGTCACAACTCAACGAAGATGCTCCAAATTTTTGCTCCCTGCTAGCAGCGAGTTCTACGTGGAATAATGTCCACGTTTCTGTAGAAGTCCACACGAGCGGGAGAACGCCGATCTTTCCGTCGCACGGATTATCGGGAAGGAGAAGACCGCACCTTGCTTTCCCACGGACTGTTAGGTCCGCGCCAGGGATTGCAACGCCAGCGACAGTCGCCGGAGAAGAGGTCAGCGGAGCGATCACGGCGGCGGCGGAACGCTTCCGTCGGCGGCGGGATTCGGGATCGGCGGAACGATCGCGGAACGGTTTCCGTCGGGTTCGATTCGCACAGCAGCCAAAAGCTTTTTGTTCCGATAAAACCCTAAGTATCCCTTTTATACCAAAAGCATAAAAGACTTAGAAACTTCACTATCCGCAGACCACCCAGAAATGGGGTTCAAGAATCGGCGAGAAACAATCGTTGGGAATCGGCGAGAATCAGCAAAAATCGATCGGCGAGCATCACCATGGATCGGTGAGAATCAGAGTACAATACTCGACGATTCTCGCCGATCGTCGAGCTTCACTTGACGATACACGTCGAATCTCGTCGACCGTCGAGCCGCGGTCGACGATACATGTCGAAGTCGTCGATCGTCGAGAATCAACATATTGATTCTCGACGATTCTCGTCGATCGGCGAGAATCAAAGAGATGATTCTCGTCGATCGGCGGGAATCAGAAAGACGATTCTCGACGAATGCTATCGACCCTCGGATGACAATCTTACCAGCCCTACAAGGTAACATTTGCCCAACCCGACAATCCTTTAAGGCAACACTTTGCCCACAATCCCATTCAAGGCGGTGATTGGTAACCTTTACCAACACAGTCAATCAACCAACTTCTCCACATCTCTTATGTGCGACCCTGCAGGCTCATATCGCGTTGGCAGTGAGATCATATGTTTGATCACTTCCAGATCACAATGGTAACTCCAACAGACTCCCATTTGATCTTGAAAGTATCAAAGCAAAAACCTCACAAACAATGAGCGGCATCTAGCAATGCATCATTGCTCCCCAAGCAATAAGAGTTCATAACTCATAAGCCTTTATGACCAATGTATCAGCGTTGTCTTTGTCCCTTTGTCCCTTACATCCGGAAAGAACTAGAGGCATGGACCGTGTCACCCTCGTAATAGCTCAATCCAAGTTTCTTGATCCAGGACGGACTTCCAGAGAATGGTGAGTCCAATATCACATATTGACTCAACCAAGCATGGTCATGCATTTCTCAGTCCAGCTCCATCAAGGGGCCCATGGATGCAACTCCTGTCATACAGGAGGACAAATCCCATATCTGCTCACACACAAACACCCAAATGATTCGTAACATGCCCAACAACCACCCTTATCATCAACCTTTCTCAAGGAAGACTTTAGATGGCATCAAAGCACGCTCTTCCTCACTTGATGAATGCTGTGACTTCAGGTCAAAGGACCACAACACCATTGTCAATTGAGACCTACTCGTGACACGATTGGATGACAATCCACAGAGTACTCTCAGGTTGGGTCTGTCCAGTACAACTTGTTCACTAACAAGTACCCACGTGATGACTTGATATCACAATATCATGACCTGTGAGAACCGGTCATCAGTCAACACACGTGCTAGTCTCCATGTACCATCATCACCCTTAGCTTCTATGATGATACTCGACCAGGGACCTTTAAGAATGAAGCTTCAAATAAATCATGGGCTCTCACATTCAAGTCACGTACTTGATGTCCCATGGAAGCGAACATTCTAAGGGTATCTATTATGTTAACATTTAACTATCATATAGAAAAAGACACAATAAAAGAACTTGCCATTAATTATAAGAGAAAAATTAGGTACACAGTTCATCATATGAACAAATAGCCAATAAAAATAAGATTACATGCAACCCACAAGATTCTCGCTAGAGTTGATCATTTAGGTATCGTATACCCATCGATCTAGTATGACAATCATGCTTTCTCTGCGCGAGAGGCTTTGTCAGTGGATCCGCAATATTCTCCTCAGTCGGCACTCTGCAAATGTTTACATCTCCTCGTTCGACAATCTCATGAATAAGATGAAACCGCCGAAGTATGTGCTTGGAGCGCTGATGAGATCTAGGTTCCTTAGATGGTGCAATTGCACCATTGTTATCACAGTAGAGAACTACGGGACCAACAATGCTAGGAACTACATCAAGCTCG
This sequence comes from Platanthera guangdongensis, assembly GCA_039583875.1. NCBI lineage: Eukaryota > Viridiplantae > Streptophyta > Magnoliopsida > Asparagales > Orchidaceae > Platanthera > Platanthera guangdongensis. Next base: position 42,913,971 of record CM077160.1, on the reverse strand, counting down.
CCGATGAATTTACTAATCCATATAGCCTCCTTCGCCTCATTAGCTGCTGCGATATACTCGGCCTCTGTTGTAGAATCAGCAACTCTCTCTTGCTTGGAACTCTTCCAGCTCACAGCTCCTCCATTCAGGCAAAACACAAAACCTGACTGAGACTTGGAGTCGTCTCGATCAGTTTGGAAGCTAGCATCCGTATAACCACTTACAACGAGCTCTTCCTCTCCACCATACACCAAGAACACATCCTTAGTTCTTCTCAAGTACTTCAGGATATTCTTGACTGCAATCCAGTGACACTCACCGGGGTCTGACTGATACCTGCTAGTCATGCTCAAAGCAAAGGAGACATCGGGTCGAGTACATAACATCGCGTACATGATTGATCCAATTGCCGAAGCATATGTAATCAACTTCATGCGGTCCTTATCTTCACAAGATTTTGGACACTGGTCCTTAGAGAGATTCACACCATGAGACATGGGCAAAAATCCTTTCTTGGACTCAAGCATGTTGAACCGTTTCAACACCTTTTCGATGTACGTACTCTGGGTCAAACCCAGCAACTTCTTCGATCTATCTCTATAGATCTTAATACCAAGTATATAAGTCGCTTCACCCAAATCCTTCATTGAAAAGCAGTTCCCTAGGTTGTTCTTAACAACTTTCAGGGTAGGAATGTCATTCCCAATCAACAGTATGTCATCTACATACAATATCAGGAAGACAACAATGCTCCCACTGATTCGCTTGTAAACACAAGGCTCATCTTCATTCTTGATGAAACCAAACTCTTTGATTTTCTCATCAAAACGAAGATTCCAACTTCGAGAGGCCTGTTTCAGTCCATAAATGGACTTATTCAGCTTGCATATTTTAGTGGCTTCATCTGGGGATACAAAACCCTCGGGTTGTGTCATATACACTTCCTCAAGGAGGTTTCCATTAAGGAAAGCCATTTTGACATCCATCTGCCAGATCTCGTAGTCATAATACGCAGCAATAGCAAGCAATATCCTAATGGACTTTACCATGACAACAGGGGAAAAGGTCTCATCATAGTCAATACCATGAATTTGCTTGAAACACTTAGCCACCAGTCGCCCTTTGAATGTCTGTACATTCCCATACATGTCGGTCTTCTTCTTGAAGACCCACTTGCACCCTATGGGTCGTACCCCTTCAGGTGGTTCCACCAAGTTCCAAACTTGGTTTGCATACATGGAGTCCATTTCGGATTTCATAGCCTCAAGCCATTTATCGGAGTCCGGTCCATTCATAGCCTCTTGGTAGGTTGCTGGTTCATCATCATGATCCATAAGCAACACATTACCTATTTGAGACACGAGAAATCCATATCTCTCAGGCTCAAACCTCGGTCTACCAGATCTACGTAGGACTTGTGTTCCCTGAGCAGGTTCTCTAGCTACAACATCTTGTAGTCCTGTCTCAGAATCCAATTCTGGTTCATTCACTACATGTGATTCTTGAACTTCTTCAAGCTCTACCTTTTCAGTCTTTCTTGATAAGAACTCTTTCTCCAAGAAGACACCAGTCCTTGCGACAAACACTTTGCCCTCAGACGGTAGGTAAAAGTAATACCCTTTCGTTTCCTTAGGATATCCCACCAGATAACATTTATCCGATTTGGGTTCCAGCTTGTCAGGCATTTGACGTCTCACGTATGCCTCACAGCCCCAAATTTTAATGAACGACATACTAGGACGCTTCCCAGGCCATATCTCGTATGGTGTCTTCATAACCGTTTTCGTTGGAGCGCGATTCAATGTCATTGCAGTAGTATCTAAAGCAAAACCCCAAAAGGAAACAGGCAAGTCTGCATGACTCATCATCGAACATACCATGTCTAACAGAGTACGATTTCTCCTCTCAGACATACCATTATGTTGTGGTGTTCTAGGTGGAGTGAGTTGTGATACAATACCACACTCTTTCAGATGATCACGGAACTCATGACTCAGGTATTCGCCACCTCGATCAGATCGGAGTGCTTTAACCCTTTTACCCAGCTGGTTTTCTACTTCATTCTTGAACTCTTTGAACTTTTCAAAGGTCTCGGATTTGCACTTCATAAGATACACATATCCATATCTACTGAAATCATCAGTAAATGTAACAAAGTAGAAGTACCCACCTCTAGCCATGGAACTCATGGGTCCGCATACATCACTATGTACAACACCCAAGAGATCATTAGCCCTCTCAGTATAACCAGTGAAAGGAGCTTTAGTCATCTTGCCTAACAAACAAGATTCGCATCGCTCAAATGATTCATAATCAAATGAGTCCAAAAGTCCATCTCTATGGAGTTTGGATATGCGCTTCTCGTTGATATGGCCCAAACGACAATGCCAGAGAAAAGTAGGGTTCGATTCATTCGTTCTTAGTCTTTTATTATTATCTACATTACAGATCAGATGGTCCAAGTTCAAAACATAAAGACCATTAAATAATTGGGCTACAACATAACAAACATCATTCTTAAATATAGAACAACAATTGTTCTTAATTATAAAAGAAAATCCAATCATGTCCAAACATGAAATAGATATAATGTTTCTAGTTATGGCCGGAACAAAATAACAATTATCAAGTTCTATTACAAGCCCACTGGGCAAAGAAAGACGATAAACCCCTACGGCTACAGCAGCAACTCTTGCTCCATTGCCGACGCGGAGGTCCACCTCCCCTTTACTCAGCAATCTTCTCCTTCCCAGTTCCTGCACATTTGTACAAATGTGAGAACCACATCTGGTATCCAATACCCAAGATGAAGGAGCAGAAAGGTTTATCTCTATAACGTAAATATTTGAAGCGGAAGTCATACCTCCCCTCAATTTCTGCAGACCCTCAATGTACGAAGGACAGTTCCTCCTCCAATGACCAGCCTTGCCACAGTGGTGGCATTTCCCTTCCTTCACCGTGCTTTTCTTTTTCATCAGCGCTGAAGACTTGGGCTCAAGGTATGACTTAGGTCCTACCTTCGTCTTCTTAGAACCCTTGGCCTTGCCCTTGCCCTTATGCACCATCAGTATGGGGCTGGCAGGCTTGACCTTCTTCATGTTGATTTCGGCAGTTCTCAACATGCCTATGAGTTCGGGCAGTGTCTTGTCTATCTCATTCATATTGTAGTTCAAGACAAACTGCTCATAACTGTCCGACAATGATTGCAGGATCAGATCCGTGGCCAACTCTTGACCAAGAGGAAAACCCAGCCTTTCAAGGTTCTCTATATACCCAATCATCTTGAGTACGTGTGTCCCTACTGAGTCTCGAACTCCCATCTTACACTGAAACAACTCTTTTGTGATGTCGAACCTCTCTTGACGAGCTTGCCCTTGAAACATTTTCTTGAGATGCTCGTCAATCTCCTTGCACCCCATGTTCTCATGTTGCTTCTGAAGCTCAGAGTTCATAGTGGCAAGCATAAGGCATTCGACATCTAAAGCATTGTCAGTATTGTTGGAACACCCTATTACTAATTTGGGTCAGGATCACTATGTCTCTAGGAACCTTTGCTTGACCTCCTGTATAGCTTAAAAGGTCAATTAGAATTGAGTCTAAGGGTTAGAAGTCTAGGTTTGGAAGCTGCCCTGAAGACCTAGTTTTTCTGTCTGGAGACTAAGTCATATCGTCGAGCTCAGCACGACGATTCGTCGAACTCCGGTCAACGATCGTCTAGCTCAACTTCGACAGATCGTCGAACTCCATTCGACGATCGCTGAGCTCAACTTCATAATATCCAAGATTTTGAAAGCTAAAAATTGACCAAGACTAGGCAAAAATTCTGATTTTTCTTAGTGTCTAGAATTTTTCTGATCTCTGAACTGCGCTCGACGATTTCCCCTAAGATCGTCGAACGGAGATCGACGATTTCCAAAAATCGTCGAACTGAGTTCAGCGCCTCTCAGATAGTATGAACTATCTCTTCCGGTCAACGATCGTCGAACGACGCTCGACGATTTTGTTCTCTGAACGATCGTCGAACGGAGCTCGACGCTCTCCAATATCGTCGAACGGAGATCGACGATGTTGAAGACTCTTCAGATTCCTTTAGAAGCCTCGATCGTCGAACTGAGTTCAACGATCTTTCCAATTCTGCGTCGAACCCTAATATAAAACTCATTTTTCGCCGTCGTTCTCTCTTGCGCTTTCAATTTCTCTACAAAAATTTTCTTCCCTCCAAACAGTTCTACGCTTGGTCGTTTTGTTTGTTGAGTTTTTGCAGGTACAATGGCTGTGTTTGTTGCTGTTCTTGCTGCAATGAAGTTCGACGCCGGGTTTGACATTGACATAGAATCATTCAGCACCACCGACCAGATTTTCCAAGATATACTGGGTTTATTCAAGGATCAAAATCTGTCTGCCCTCATGACCACCAGGATCAAGCTAGCTTCAGATGAGATAAAGGAGTGGGTCTATACAGCTCATAATCAAGACAACTCTATAATAATTGGGTCCATTGCTGGAACTCAGGTACCCTTGACCCCCACAGTTTTAACAGAAGTTTTTGGACTGAGAAATGGAGAAGAATCTGCTGAGTTATCTGGAGAGGAGTTTTCTGACCTGCTTGCCAGGATGGGTCATCCAGAGGGAAACCCTAGCAAGCTATTCAAAAGGAATCTGTCTGTTGAATACAGGTTCCTAGCAGATGTGGTAGGGAAAGTGCTGCTTGCAAAGCACTCTGCACATGATATTATTTCCAGACATCAGCTCTGTATCATGGGAGCTCTAGTAGATAAGAAAAGTTTGAACTGGGGAGAGGTGTTCTTTGACCTCATCAAGAAGAAAATAAACAAGGGTTTTGTTAATTTTGGAAGAATTCTTGGAATTTTCCTGCAGACCAGGTGCCCTGCCTTGCTGGTCTCCTCTGGAGTTCACATAAATGCCTCCAAGAGACTAACCTGTGCCCTCTTTGGCAAGTGGGACAGGCAAAAAAGCAAGCCTGGCAGGCCCTCCTCAAGTGCTCCTTCAGGCACAAGGACTCAAAGAGTCACTCTCCCACAGGTCACTGCTCCTGCAGAAGACTTGGCTGCTGCTGTTGCTGCCTCTTCTCCTCCTCCAATTCCAACCCTTCCCCCACCATCCACCATTTCAGCTCCATACACCATTACCATATCCAGCCCATCTCCAACATCAACTCCATCTCCAGACCCCATTCTACCTCCTCCAGCAGACCAATTCCACCCACTGTTCTCATACCCTCCTACAGATATCACATCATCACCATCCATACCATCCTTCACCCTCCTGGATGATTCCTACATGGATGATTCCCCCTCATCTCCTCCTGATTTACCTTCCTCCTCCACTTCATTCCAAGATCTCCTACACCATATCATAGACCAACCTACTTTCAACCCATCCATATCCATTCCCCTGTCCTCCATATCCACCCTGCCTACACCTGAGCCCTCCATTCCACACTTCTCCAGCCCTTCCCTTCCAGCATCCCCAGCTGTTTCCCTTCCATCTACCTCTGCTCCAGCTGTTGAGCAAGTAGACCTCTCAGCCCTAGCTGACAGGCTGTATGAGCTGATTGCCCCCAGGCTCTCTCTCCTGTTAGAGACCTCCTTAGCTCCTCTACACCAGTCAGTGGCAGCTCTATCTGCCAGGCTCCCTCCTTCTTCCCTCAGGCAGCACCCACAGCAGTGTGCCTTGATCCAGCTATCTCTGCATCTAGGCAGGGGGAGATGCCACATGAAGAAAGCCTTCTTGCTGTTGCTGCTGCTGCTGTTTCTTCTTCTGCTGCTCCTCTTGTTGCTGCTGCTGCTGAGCCTCCTTCTGCAGTTCTTGCAATTGACCTAAGGTCTTTGCTATCTGCTTTTGATACTGCCTTCTTCAGCTGTTTGCCAGAGAGTAATGCTGTCCAGCCCCCAGAAGACTTATCCAAGGCATTGGTGCCTTTCTCTTGCTGTGACCCCAGCATTATCTCCTCTTTTGTACATTCAGTGATTGCTGCTACTGAAGATGCTGCTGCTGAGATTGTTCATATTGATGCTGAAGTTCCAACTGATTCTGCTGAGCCAATATCCAAGGACTTTCTGATGTCAGAGGCCACTGAAATTGAGCCTGCTGCAGATTTTGATGATGTTACTGCTGTTATCAATGAAGTTGTTGCTGCTATCACCTCTCCAGCTTCTGTGGCTGTTAGTGAATCTGCTGTTGAGAGTGAATCTATTGTTTCTGCTGTAAGTGAGACTGTTACTGCTGCTGTCACCAGTCCAGTATCTGCTGCTGCTGCTGTGTTTGCTTTTGTTGTACCCTCTCCACCTGCTGCTCCATCTGTTGATGTCCCTGCTACTACTGTTGCTTCTGCCTCATCTGCTGATATTCAACTGAAGAAAGACTTGATGAAGAAAATTGATGCTCTATATGATGACCAGAGTTCTGAATCTGATGAGTTCAAAACAGACTCTGATGATTCTTCTGCTACTATTGCAAGGAAAAGGAAGGCAAGGAGCAAGGCAATGAAAAGGGTTCCTCCTGCAAAAGTCAAAGATAACAATGATATCCCTTATTATATCCTCCATAATTGCCAAATTACTGAACATTGGATGCAATATTCTAAAAACCAGCTGAAAGCCATGAAGAAAAAGAGAATTTGAGAAAGGCTCTTCCCAATTCCAGCACCCTCATCCTCCTCCACCACCTCCTCCTGATGCAGGTGCAGGTGGAAGCTCTGCAAGTCAAGCCCCAGCTAGAATCCAGGCTCCCTATCAACCCCATGCCAGATCCTACCAAAGGGAAAGCCAGTCTAAGGGTTCATATTCTAGGAGAGGAGGATACAGGGGTAATCAGAGAGATTTTCAAGTTTATTCTAAAGGGTACTCCAGGCAGCACCCATATTCCAGGGGAGGGCATGCTTCATCTGATACATCAACTGGTCCTTTCCCTTATAAGCTAAAAGAGAATGTGTCTGCCAGGCCTCCTCAAGATAATCCTTCCAACAGGTATGAGCCACTTGTACCTTTTGAGGACCCTGAGAATAACCCAGCTGCTTGGACTGCCAGGTTAAAGGAATCGGCTGCACTGGACTAGATAAAGAAGGCCAGAGAACAAGGACTAGATACTTCCAACATTTCTACAATGTCTGAGCAGAGACAAAAAGAACTAGACAGATATGCTTCCAGTAAATTCTTTGATGCTGACAGATATATGGAATTGCATCCTGCTGCTGTGGTTCCCAGGCCTACAAAGCAAACCCATTTGGGTGCAGCAGATGACACCAGGTCCAACAAAGAAGCCCTAAACCCTAACAGAGAAATCAAAATGGTTAAAGGAAAAGAGAAGAAATGACTTTGTAAGGTGACAGTTTCTGAATTTCTGATTATCTGGATGACATATATATATCTGTGATGTTTCTGCAATGTCTAGCTGTTGTTTTCATGTTTTACTGATTGTATGTTATTATTTGAATTTTCCAAAGTCTGTAAATAGTAATCCTAACCCAAATAGGGGGAGATTGTTGGAACACCCTATTACTAATTTGGTTCAGGATCACTATGTCTCTAGGAACCTTTGCTTGACCTCCTGTATAGCTTAAAAGGTCAATTAGAATTGAGTCTAAGGGTTAGAAGTCTAGGTTTGGAAGCTGCCCTGAAGACCTAGTTTTTCTGTCTGGAGACTAAGTCATATTGTCGAGCTCAGCACGACGATTCGTCGAACTCCGGTCGATGATCGTCTAGCTCAACTTCGACAGATCGTCGAACTCCATTCGACGATCGCTGATCTCAACTTCATAATATCGTCGAACTCCATTCGACGATCGGTGAGCTCAGGTCAACGATTTTGACTCTGCATTAGATCTTTATCTCTGAGCTCAGTTCGACGATCTTTGAGCTCAGATCGACGATTTTCTTGCTGTTGTGTGTTTTCAAATCGCTGAGCTCAGCTCGACGATAGCAGAGCTCAGTTCGACGATTTCAGATAACTTCCAGAATTCAAATTCAAATCAGTTAGGAGTTATTCTGCAATTAATTCAGAGATTTGCTAGCCGTTTTCATTCAATTCTGGAGCAAGTTTCAAGGGACTTTTCAAGGAATAATTCTGTGGACTTTCCTCCAAAAAGAGATTACGCAATTAAGGATGCAATCAATGCAGACCAACAACTATCCTTGACAGAGAATAATATTCTATTCTGTACCAGAGAATAAAAGAATGAATGTGTTTTTGAATCAAAGAGAAGAACAAGAAATAGTGCACACACAATACAGATTACAGAGACTCATTAAAAATCTTCTGTCAAAAAGAATTCTCAAGAACACTCATCAAAGGAGATCAAGTTTTCTCAAATCTTCAGATCTCTGTAGTTCTCAAAGTGTTCAAGGCCAACATATTTCCTGACTCCAGACATTCAACATTTCAGCTATTGCTGAAATCATCCTTTGCTGGAGTTCAACCTTTGAAGGCCTATCACCCTCAGCAAAGCTTTTCTTCCTGAAGATTTCAAGGATTCAGGGGAGCTTTGACAACAATCCACATAGTCTTCTCAGTTGTTTGAGAAAGAGAAGACTGCCATCAATCTCTCACCCCCACTCTGTAAAGGGTTTTTCAAACTCCCTTCAAAAGTTTGAATCTGGTTTTTGAGCACCTTGTCAAAAGCTCATTGGTGGCAAGACACCTGATCAAAAAATCTGCTTTGGTTTTTGAGTACCTTATCAAAAGCTCATTGGTGCCCAGGACACCTGATCAACTCATCCTGCAGTGGATTCCTACCTAGGGTGGTAGAAGAGTGGATGTACCCAAGTTTGGGGAACCACTATATTCCCTTGTGTCATCTGGTTTTGGCTTGCTTTCTTTTTGTTTCTGGCCTTGATTTTTCTGTGCTTAGTTTTTGCATAGCTTAGTACTGTGATTAGATTTAATTCTGCTTCCCTGCTCACACATATTACAACAATTGTTGTAAAAGTTTGTAAAAGTTACTAAAGCACCATATACTCTATTCACCCCCCTCTAGAGTATATCAGATCTAGTTGCACTTTCAAGTATACTTCTTATAAGTATCCTTCTCAGCACGGGAAGAGTTCCCAGTCGGCACCTCGGGGGCTTCTTCTTCCAAGACATAGAGCTTTCGCTCTTGCCTGAGAACAATTCTCAGGTTCCTGTACCAGTCCATGTAATTTGTCCCACTGAGCTTATCCTTCTCAAGGATGGCTCTCAGAGACAACGTGGAGTGTGAAACACTTGCCATGGAATTCTACAAGAATTTATGCAGAATCAAATCAGTACCAAAATTTCAAATACAATTTATTTTAATTTGGACTTCAATTAAAATACTCCCACTATTTTATTCGAAATGATAGCCCTCACTAACAATTCGAAGAGTTCATGCGAGCTACTCTCTTAGTGGACAAGATCCGTATTTCACCAACACTATGAGTCCGCTTTGGCGTTCCTCTCACGATGCGGTTATTTAGGTAGGCAACGCTTGCCAATCGCATCCTCATGTAATTCTTGTATGGTTGGTGAATAACTCCTTATTCGCATCCATCATATGGTGCAGGCCAACTCTATGCCTCTAGGCACTCAACCTTTGAGGTCACCTAGTTAAGATGGACCCGATGTCGACAGTGGGATATCACAATTATCCGCTCGCACCCTTACCAAGATAGATTAATGCACCTTGCTTTGGCAAGCCCACACTTCATCGATCGAGGAAGGAAGAGTGTCATCCATCGGAAGGCATCCGAACACTTAATATTAGATGAAGGGATTTTCAATTGTAGGTTAACAATTAACCATGATCAACATTTGATCAATGTGCACATCCAAAGAAAAACAATTCTTCTAAAAAACACATGCATCCCTTATGTGCACATCCTGACACCATCAACAATTGATAGAAGGAAGGGCTAAATCCGAACATCCGGAAACTTCCAAATCCTCAGATTTACATGCATTGGACAAAGGCAAAGACAACTCAACTTAAAACAGTAGACAAGCTCATCTCCCTTTGTTGGATTCAAAATCCAAAACAAATCGAGGGATGGTTACTGCTAAGGAGACAACAATTTCTAACACTTAGAAATTCCCACGAAATTCCAGACGTTCTTGGAGGGAACCAAGACTAAATCTAGACATTTAGAACACTTCTAAATCCCTAGGTTTACACGCACTGGAATAACAAAACTTCCAAAACAACAATCATGGCCGTCAACCTCCCTCTGATACCACTGTTGGGTTTCTCTATGAGGATGGCACAACACTTGTGCACGAAGCGGAAGGAAAAACATCAAGAAAAACCCAAAGAGATGTGAATCGGGCTATGAACGTTGAATCAAGAAGTTAGCAAAACAAGTAGGCAAAAATTACCTCGGTGGCGTTGAGTCACAACTCAACGAAGATGCTCCAAATTTCTGCTCCCTGCTAGCGGCGAGTTCTACGTGGAATAATGTACACGTTTTTGCAGAAGTCCACACGAGCGAGAGAATGCCGATCTTTCCGTCGCACGGATTATCGGGAAGGAGAAGACCGCACCTTGCTTTCCCACGGACTGCTAGGTCCGCGCCAGGGATTGCAACGCCAGCGACAATCGCCGGAGAAGAGGTCAGCGGAGCGATCACGGCGGCGGCGGAACGCTTCCGTCGGCGGCGGGATTCGGGATCGGCTGAACGATCGCGGAACGGTTTCCGTCGGGTTCGATTCGCACAGCAGCCAAAAGCTTTTTGTTCCGATAAAACCCTAAGTATCCCTTTTATACCAAAAGCATAAAAGACTTAGAAACTTCGCTATCCGCAGACCACCCAGAAATGGGGTTCCAGAATCGGCGAGAAACAATCGCTGGGAATCGGCGAGAATCAGCGAAAATCGATCGGCGAGCATCACCATGGATCGGCGAGAATCAGAGTACAATACTCGACGATTCTCGCCGATCGTCGAGCTTCACTTGACGATACATGTCGAATCTCGTCGACCGTCGAGCCGCGGTCGACGATACATGTCAAAGTCGTCGATCGTCGAGAATCAACATATTGATTCTCGACGATTCTCGTCGATCGGCGAGAATCAAAGAGATGATTCTCGTCGATCGGCGGGAATCAGAAAGACGATTCTCGACGAATGCTATCGACCCTCGGATGACAATCTTACCAGCCCTCCAAGGCAACATTTGCCCAACCCGACAATCCTTTAAGGCAACACTTTGCCCACAATCCCATTCAAGGCGGTGATTGGTAACCTTTACCAACACAGTCAATCAACCAACTTCTCCACATCTCTTATGTGTGACCCTGCAGGCTCATATCGCGTTGGCAGTGAGATCATATGTTTGATCACTTCCAGATCACAATGGTAACTCCAACAGCAAAGCCAAATCCTACGATGGATAGTATTTCAGTGGTAGCTGAGTACCCTGATGTGTTCCCTGCCGATCTTCCTGGAACCCCGCCTCAATGGGAGATAGACTTCACGGTTGAGCTAGTGCTAGGTGCTAAACCTGTGTCACGATCTGGGTATCGACTAGCGCCTAAGGAAATGGCAGAGTTGAAGGTGCAACTACAAGAGTTGTTGGAGCAGGGTTATGTGCATCCAAGTTCGTCGCCTTGGAGCGCACCGATCCTCTTTGTTAAGAAGAAGGATGGAAGCTTAAGACTTTGTATTGATTATCGGGAGTTGAACAAGCTAACGTAGAAGAACATCTACCTGATCCCAAGGATTGATGATCTATTTGATCAGTTAGTCGGGTAGACGATGTACTCAAAGTTTGATCTCAAGTCTGGATACTATCAGCTGAGGATAAGGGAGAGTGATATCCCCAAAACATCTTTTAGTACGAGATACGAGCATTACGAGTTTACGGTCATGTCGTTTGGGCTGACGAAGGCGCCGTCGGTGTTCATGGATTTGATGAACAGGACTTTTAGGGAGTACTTGTACCACTTTGTGATCGTCTTCATTGACGATATTTTGGTGTACTCGTAGAGTGAGGAGGATCACTTCAGTCATCTGCATTTGGTGCTGGAGACGCTGAGGAGAAATCAATTGTACGCCAAGTTCTCCAAATGCGAGTTTTGGTTGTCTTCAGTGGCATTCCTTGGTCACATAGTCAGTGGAGAGGGAATTGCGGTGGATCCGACGAAGATTGTTGTGATACGAGAGGGGTCTGTGCTTGCTACGGTAGCAGAAGTCTGGAGTTTTCTGGGGCTTGTCGGATATTACAGGCGCTTCGTGGAGAACTTCTCGCGGATAGCGTTACCCCTCACGACTTTGATGAGGAAGGAGCAAATGTTCGTTTGGATGCTGGAGTGCACACGAGCTTTTGAAGAGTTGATGTGTCGGTTGACCACAACGCCTGTGTTGAGTTCGCCGAGTGCGACCGAAGGTTTTGAAATCTATAGCGATGCTTCGGGCAGTGGCTTGGGTTTTGTGCTGCTGCAGCATGGAAGTGTGATAGCGTATGGCTCAAGACAGTTGAAATTGCACGAGAGGAATTATCCGGTCCATGACTTGGAGTTAGCGGCCGTGATTTTTGCCTTGAAGCTGTGGAGACACTACTTGTATAGGGTGAGGGTCGATATCTATACCGACCATAAAAGCCTGAAATATTTGTTGGATCAAAAAGATCTAAACATGCGACAGAGGAGATGGATGAAGTTCCTGGGGGACTACACGTTTAAGATCCATTATGTGCCTGGGAAGGGCAATGTGGTTGCGGACGCGTTGAGTCGTCGGGCCCCAGCTCAAGACAATTGGCTGTCGGTCCATGATGAGCGGTTGGTTCGGGAGTTTGAGGTATTGGAGATCTCTTGCGTAGACAAGCAGTCGAGTGCTGAAGCGCTATTGAACTGGACGGAAGTTCAGTATGACCTGGCTGATCGGATTCAACAGGCTTTGATTGTGGATAGCAGCATGAAGCAGCTCATGACAGAGGCTTTAGATGGGTCAAATTCCCAATATGAGGTTGTGGATGGTTTTCTTTGGAAATATGATCGTCTGTGCGTCTCGAATGTCGGCACTTTGCGGGTGGAATTGTTGTACGAGGCACATCATACCAAGTACATGATTCACCTGGGGAGCACGAAGATGTACCGCGATGTGAAGAAATTGTTCTGGTGTCCAGGATTGAAGAAGGAAGTGGCACTATACGTGGCGAAGTGTCAGACATGCGCCTTGGTGAAGGTGGAATGCCAAAAGCCGGGAGGATTCTTGAAGTCCTTGCCTATTCCGGAGTGGAAGTTTGACGACATTACTATGGACTTTGTGCACGGGCTGCCAAGGTCATAAAAATGGAACGATGCCATTTGGGTGGTCGTAGATCGTCTAACAAAGGTGTAACACTTCATTCCGTATAGGAAGGATGATCCGGTTGAGAAATTGGCAAAGTTATATGTGGATAACATAGTACGGCTTCATGGTGTGCCCCGCAGCATCGTGAGTGACCGAGATGGGCGGTTCATGTCCAATGATTGGAGGCTGGTGTAGCAGATGTTGGGAACAAAGCTGAGTTTCAACACAGCCTTTCATCCGCAGATGGATGGGCAAACCAAGAGAGTCAACAGGACAATGGAAGACATGCTTCGCATGCGCGTCCTGGACTTTGGAAAGCAGTGGGAAGACCACCTATACTTGGTGGAGTTTGCGTACAACAATAGCTACCAGGCAAGCATACAAATGGCGCCCTTCGAGGCCCTCTATGGTAGAAGATGTCGCACGCCATTGTCTTGGTTGGAAACGGGCGATTCAAAGTTGTACAAACGCCAAGAGGTGGAAGATGCTACGTCATTGGTTCGAATGATTCGAGAGAGGTGGCTAATCGCTCAAGACCGTCAGGCTAAGTACTATAATGCCAAGCAGAGGAATGTGGAGTTCGCTATTGGCGACTGGGTGTACTTGAAGATCAAGCCGTTCAAGGGTGTCTCGCGGGTGCGACGCTTGAAGAAGCTAAGCCCGAGGTGCCTTAGACCGTTTGAGGTTCTGGAGCGGATTGATGAAGCAGCTTATCGGTTGAAGCTATCAGTGGAGCTTAGTGGTCTACATGATGTATTCCATATATCAGTGCGACGGAAGGCGGTGCAAGATCCTTCGTATGTGATCGCGGTGGATCAAGTGCCGGTGGATAATGGGTTGACGACGAAGGTCAAGCCCATTCGAATTGAGGACTCGGAAGTCAAGCGGCTACGCAACAAAGAGATCAGGATGGTCAAGGTCCCTTTGGGACAATTACGGTCGGGAAGAGCTCTCTTGGGAGCGAGAGCAGACCATGCTTGAGGAGTACCCGGAGTTGTTTCACTCAGGTACCGTTTAAGTTTATGATTATCTTTCCTTTATGTAATTTCGAGGATGAAATTCTTTTAAGAGGGAGAGAGTTGTAACGCCTCGAAACTCAAAAGAGCGACGGGAGGCGTTTTGAGCCAAGTTTGGAATTTGGCAAGGGGCACACGGCCTGGGACACGAGCGTGTCCCAGGGCATGTCGTGTTTGGGTCGACGATTTGGCCGAGAGGTCGACGAATTTTGGAGTCGACGATCGTCGAGCAGCGAACACGTCCTGAGACACGGGCGTGCCGAGCTCGTGTCGACGATCTACCCGGGAAGTCCACGATTTTCACTCGACGAAGTGTCGAGACAGGGAACATGGCCTAGGACACGGGCGTGTCCAAGGCAGTGTCAGGTGGTCGACGAACTATGCTCAACGAAGTGTCGAGAGAGTGAACACGGCATGGAGCCCAGGCATGTTCGGGTATTACACGGGCGTGTCAAATAGGACACGGGCGTGTCCAAAACTCTTGTGTGTCTTGGGTTGGTGTTGATCATGTGTTGATGGAGGAACACGCCCGGGAACACGGGCGTGTACTGGATGACACAGGCGTGTCAGGTCGAACACGGGCGTGTCGGGTGCCTGTGTGAATTTCGGGACGCGTCAGTTTTGACGGCGAATGGGGGACACGGCCCTGGACACGGGCGTGTCGCAGGCCGTGTTTGGCCCAGGTTTTGCATTTCAGCTCCGAATCGTGGCCGTTCGTTTCCTTATTTTGGGATCCGACGGCTGGGGGTTGTTCCTACTGGGATATACCCTGGAATAGGGTTTCAAATCCCTCACTTCTTCCACTTAGTCTCTTTCTAAAAGTTTAGAGAGAAGGGAGAGCAAGGAAGAAGAAAGGAGGCTAGATCCGGTTATCAGCAGAGTTTCGGAGCTCCAAATCACAAGCCGACTTCGGATCTACGGAGGCAAGGAGATTGCGTTGCTTTCCATCCGCATACATTTCCATGGCGCCAAGGAAAAATGCTAGGGTAACGATTCTAATCCTAGGACATGTGAAGTCCTCTTTTCCTTTGCATAGGAAGCCCACTCTCGCGAGTTTGCCGTGAGTTGAGGCGTTCCTTTGGGTAGACATGAATAGTCCCCGTTGTGTACATGTAGAGTCTGTAATTGAGAACAGATATAGGCATGATGTGTGAAGCCTACCCGGACAAGTTGGTCTGGATCGGTGATGCCGCATTTCATAAGTAGCCGAAGAAGACTCTGTGCGGATGTTTGTTTTTCGGGTTTTCTACGCGGTAGATTGCAACAGGGAACGTTGGGGATTAACTCCAAGGTGCACCCGAAAAACTGGGCAGATGCGTGATTCTGCCAGCATGGTGGCCTGGGAGCCAATTTGTACATAACTGGGTTATGTAAAGTGTGTATCAGATTGTGACTCGGGAAAGTTTGACCTGCGCATATGGCTTAAATTGTCGTTGCGATATGAGCAATGAGTTAGGCGGAACCGTACCCGCTCTATGTCGTTTGGTTGTAGCTGTTGGCATAGTTGGAGGGTCTTAGGCGGTCTATAGCTTACAATGATGTGACCAATGCCGGAAAGACAAAATGCTCGTAAGATTGGTCATCCTAGTGTCAGTGGTGAGACCGAGACGTATATGGCTTGAATTGACGTGACATTGACCGGTTCACTGATAATGTGCCCTGAGAGCACGGGGGTTGAGGTCGTGTGTTCCCATGCCTGTGATGAAGTGTTTATTCACTATACTGCTTGGTTATGCTAACAAAGTGCAGGGAAAGAGCATCGTCGCCCCGATTTTGGGAGCGTGATCATTATAATTTGGTCAGCATAGCTGACCGTTGCTTTTATTTGCCACCGTGCGGTGGATTGTTGCTTGCAGGTGTTGCGGAGCCGAGCGGTAAATAGCGGGCCAAAGCCCAAGTTGAGAAGCCGGCCCTCGAAGGCCTATTTTGAGTGTTTACTTGTTTATTCATGTGTGACCGGCCTGCGTGTCGTGGTATGGAAGACACATTTTATTTTTGTAAACAATTATAAGTCCATAAGGCTGTGTACTTGTTCTATGTACTTCATTCATAGTGGGTTTTGTAGTGGACATTCATGCTTGTGGCAGGGTTCTTTTATTTTGCAACTTTTAATAATTGCTTCTGTTAGAATGACTCTGTGTAGGACGTTGGATATTAGTTGGATGGTTTCCATTGAGTAACCACCCGGTCTGTCTGTGGTATATGGAGTCGGGCCCCGACTGGACCTACTTATATATGCTATACGATGGATGGGGGGTGTTACAATTTTCAACACTCCCTCTTGAAGTGAGAAGTGGTGAACACCTCCAGCAGCTCCCATAACCTTGAACCGGGTCCCTTCGATAGCGCCTTTGAGGAGATGTCCAAGACATAGTCCCCGCCCTGCATATCCTGGACCATGATGGAGCCCTCCAGCATCTCCCAAACAGAGCCATGCTTCCCTCTGCCTTCTTCAGCTTTGACCCCCACTCGTGCTTCACAGGAGTATCACCAACGACCTTGGGCTCATCACCTCTGAAAGTGAGAGTTAGATCTGAAATACTCTAAAGGGGGTGAATAGAGTATTCTTAAAAAATTCTTAACAGCTATTACAGCTTTTGTTGTAAATAAAAAAGTGCAGAAATTAATATAGCTAGCACACAATAAACCTAAAGCACAAGCACAGCAAGAACAAAAGAAAACGAGGCAACCAGACGACACAGGAATTTTATAGTGGTTCCCCAACCTGGGTACATCCACTCTTCTACCACCCTTGGTAGGAATCCACTCAGATTTTTTGATCAGGTGCCTGACACCAATGAGCTTTTGATCAGGTGCTCAAAAACCAACCCAAGTCTTTTGATCAAGAGATTTGCAACCAGGGAATCACTTTTGAAGGGAGATGACAACCCTTTATACAGTGGGGGGTGAGAGATGATTTTGTCTTCTCTTTCTCAATATACAACTGAGAAGACTATGGATTTGATTATAGCTTAAGGCTCCCCCTGAGATGTAGAATGAATCGGGGAAAAATAGCAGCTAAGCTTCAGGGTGATAGGTCTTCAAACTGAATTCTTGACCAGCAATAATCTTCAGGAACTTCTTTGACAAATGGAACTGAAGTTCCCCTTTTGAAGTGTCCTGGAGTACTTGAAGAAAGAAGACTCTTGATATAGGTATTGTTGTTCTTCTTCTTCAGGTACTGATGAGCTTCTAGTCAAGAGCTTTTGTGTATCAGAGAATTCTTCCTATTGACAGAGCAGATTGTTCAAGACTGAATTATTTTTCTGTAATCTTTGTATGCCTCTGAGAGTGCTGTGCTCTGTAAAAAAACTTTGTTAATAATTCTTGATTGATTCTTTCTATCAATGTATATGTGTGTGTCCGTTATTCTCTTCTATATTTTTATATTTTCTGTAGAAATCTGTCTTTCAAACATTTAAATTCTTCTGTAATTAATGCTGACATCCTTGAGAATAAACGGCATTGATTTATTTCCCAACTGTCCCATGAAAAACGGCTAGCAATATTCCTAGAGAAGACCATAATTAATGCTTCTTCTATCGGATACATTCAGAGAATGTTAGAGCATTAATTACTCAGGAATTATCGCATTAGAGTCGGGACAGAAGGCCGGAAATAACTAAGCCTGGAATCGTCGAACAGTTGACAAAAATTGTCGAACTCAGTCCACAGTTCGTCGAGCTGAGATGTTGTGTTCGTCGACCAGACGGCTTCTGTTCGTCGAGCTGAGTTCCATGATCGTCGAGCTGGAAACTGAACTGCTGTCTCTTTTGTCTATTTTGTGTTTGAAGTTCGTCGAGCTGGAAAATGTGTTCGTCGACTGGAGTTCAGCAATTATTCTGGAGTTGTCAAATATTCTGTGTGTCGACTGAATATCTTGTGTGTCGACACAAGTCTTCTGTGTGGTGTCGACATAATCTTTCCATAGTGTCGACTGATGATCTGGGTGTCGACACAAGTTCTTATAGTGTCGACTCAGTTGGTGTCGACATATACTCTGAGTGTCGACACAAGTCTTCTGGTTCCAGAATTCGTCGGGCAGAGAACTGAGTTCGTCGACCTGAGACTAGAGAATATAGTCTCTACAGAATATTGTAGTAGTCCAAAGATTCATCGACCAAAGAATAGTGTTCGTCGAGCTAAGTCTGGAGAACCTTGAATTCATCGAACTAAGTCTGGAGAACCTTGAATTCGTCGAGCTGAAAATGATTCTGGACTTAGAGAAAAAATTGATAAACCTCTGGCAATAGAGTTGAAGTGGAAGTCCAGAAATCGTCGAGCAAAGAATGAATTTCGTCGACCTGAGAACTAGGTTCGTCGACCTGAGTCTAGAGAACAGTCTGGACTTAGAATTCTGAAGGTGGAGTCCAAGGATCGTCGATCTGTGACTGAAGTTCATCTAGCTCAGCTCAGAGAATATTTCTCTAAGATCGTCGAGCTGAGAACGACTATCGTCGACCTGAGTACGACGAACGTCGAACTCATTTTACTTAGTCTCTTGAGAAATCTCTGAATCTCTGCAAAAACTCTAAGTCTTGAGTCTCTAGCAGTCTGATGATGGCTTGTCCATGTGATGTTGTTACTGAGGACTTGGCTTAGACTCTAGGACACAACTATGACCCTGGCTATACATGTTGGGTCACATCA
The DNA here is from genome assembly GCA_039583875.1 of Platanthera guangdongensis. Classification (NCBI taxonomy): domain Eukaryota; kingdom Viridiplantae; phylum Streptophyta; class Magnoliopsida; order Asparagales; family Orchidaceae; genus Platanthera; species Platanthera guangdongensis. The sequence continues at coordinate 42,895,063 of CM077160.1, read as the reverse complement.
TCCTAGCTTAGTGAACCTATCCCAAATCAAACTAGGGATCCAACAATCTCCCCCTATTTGGGTGAGGTCACTAATAGACTCAAAATAAAAACATAAAGTAAAAAAAGCAGGAAAAACATATATCTGGCAGAGATAACTAACACATGCAGCAGATATATTTACACACAAGCTTTGTTCAGACAATATGAAACAGTTTAAGAGAAAAAAATAGAAATAAAATAGTTCAGATTTCACTTCTTCTGCTTCTTCTCCTGATGCTTTACATCGTTGCCCTTGTCTCCTGGCTTGGTAAAGATTATTTCTCTGTTTGGATTTGAAGCTTGTTCCATAGTCATTGTCATGTCAGCAGCCCCTATAATCTTCAGAGATGTAGCTCTAGGGACACTGCTTCAGGATGTAATTTCATATAATCATCAACATTAAAAATTTGGTTAGCCTTTTCAAACCTTTTCAGTTCTTCTCTCATGTATTTGGACATTGTAGTGTATTCAGAAATATCCTTCCCTTCAGCCTTTGCCTTGTTGATCATAGAAAGACCTACTAGTTCCTGGAACCTGGCCATTTTAGCTGTGTTGGCTGTTTCTGGATCTTCATAAGGAACAAGAGGAGAGGTTGATCTTTTAGGACTTTCAGTTTGTTGATGTTATTATTGCTGATGTTGTTGTTGTTGCTGCTGATGTTGCTATTGCTGCTGATGTTATTTTCCTGAAGAGTGTTTCCAGTGCTGGCTGCTTTCATGATAAGATCTCCCTTGATGTCTGATATGTTTGAATAGGGGCAAATCTTTGAGAACTAGAACCAGAAGAACCAGCTGTAGGAGGAGGAGGAGGTGGTGGATCTTTTATATACCTTATAACTGGTGGAGGAGAGTACCTTCTACTCTTCTTCCTTTCCTTCTGCTGATTCTTAGATAGCCACATCCATGCTGGCATCCCTTTATATGGTGTTATCTTTTGAAGAATGTAATAGGGAGTTTCATTGTTTGGGTTAGGCTTAGGAGCAGGAGGAGGAGGAGCTTTTCTTTTCTTTGATACTTGCTGATGCTTAAGATCACGGCAGTGAACCGGTCGCACAAGTAATATAAAATGAGCGAGTTTTCCCAAGTATCGATATCTCAAGGAACACAATAAGGTGGAGTTAATTTTGAGGAGGACTTGAGATTGAAGTCCTTAGGTCGGAGGTAATGATGGGGGCTTTGATATTGCGTACAAAAAAATAAAACACAATCAACTACTCTTATGCAACGCCGCTATGCGATGCTTCGCCAGGCGGGATGGAAGACTAGTCGGGCCGCTATGCACCGAATCACTAGGCGGATGGGCAAGTAGGCTTGCGGATGAGGTGATGAGAATGGCGGAATGAGGGTCGTGATCACCTCTTCGCTATGCACGCCACTAGCAATTGCTAGTGTGGCAAGGGTGGATGGTGGTGGATGGAATATGGCGCACCTCAAGAAAATAACAGAAATAAGAAATCACATAGACATGATTTGATACAAATGTATATTACACTAAGCATAGCTTCATCAAATACAAAGATTTCAACTAAACTATCAACAACAAGAGAAGAAAAGTGTGCGAAATCGACCGAATCCGAAGCCTTGCTGAGGATTCATGGTTGGAATCGTCGGGTTGTCAATCCGCGTCCAAGCTCGGTCCGCAACTGCGTCCGGGGTAGATAAGGGCTGTCACCACCTTCCAATGGCCCGTCTTCTTCGTGTCACAATCCGGTGGAGGATGGCACAACTTTCCCTAGCTTGATGGAGAAAGCTAGGTCAAGCCCTTCTTGAAGCTCAAGGATGAAGGAGGAGGCCGAGAGGAAGCTCCGGCTTGGATTTGGCGGTGAAAGCTTGCCCGGAGCACCTCCCTAGTGTGGAGATTGAAGGAGGACGGCGGAATCCCTCCTCAGAGACGAAAACGGCGGAGGAAAAATGAGCGATCCCAAATTAGGGCGGAACCTGCGAATTTATAGATTGCAGAAATTATAATGCACACGACCAGTGGCGCACGACCAGTGGTAGTGCGCACTATGTCCAGTGGTAGTGCGTTTGCCCCAAGCAGATTTTGGAAAAATATGGAATCAATGCAGACGATCAGTGGCGCACGACCAGTGGTCGTGCGCACTATGTCCAGTGATAGTGCGCATACCCCAGGCAGATTCTGGAAAATGAAGAGTAGTGCGCACGATCAGTGGCGCACGACCAGTGGTCGTGCGCATTAGATCCCATGATCGTGCACAGTATTCCTATTTGACAACCATCCCGGAACACGCACACGACCCCTGTACCGAAAGGAAAAACCAATCACTGATATGTGCAGACATTCCAGGCAATCACAAAAAGGAGTACAGACTATAAAAATAACAAAATACACAACCACGAGCATAAATGTGCACTTATGGAAATATAGGCAAGATGAAATGTATATGATAATGAACTAAAAGTGAAGTGCAAACGACGAAAAACAAGCCCAGATGAGTCCGAAAATAGTTATATAAAGTCGACTCATCACACCCCCAGACTTAACTATTTGCGCGTCCCGAGCAAACAAAATCTAAGCAGATAGGGAAAAATACTAGTTAACAAAGAAATTGCGATACGAAGTACCATGCGAAGTCGCATGCTCGCGCGCGTAAAAATATAATAGAAGAAATTTTGAAGTATACAAAATTGTTTATACTTTTCACAATGCGTATCAACATTTTATTATTACTCAAAAATAGAATCACGGTGAATCATCCGGTCATGCGTAGGAAGAAAGTAGACTAATCGCTAGGCGAGCATTGCCAAAGATCAGGGCTCGGGATAACCTCCAAAGGAATCCACCAATGTCAGTGACCATATGCTTGCCCTTTCACATTCTCTCCACGACACTGGTTTGGTTCACACACGAATCAGTAGGACTTGAGGTGAAGAGATTAGGCTTGGGTTTTGGTGAGGTAAACAATGATAAATAAGAATGGCTAAGCACCAAACCCAAATGAGCTAGTATAAAATGAATCCATCAGCTAACCAAAATATATACGGGTACAGCACACCCCCAAACTTAACTTTTAACATATGGGTGTGTGCACCGCCTACTCCAAATATAATCACATTTCCAAAAAGATTGTCAATTTAAACTTTTTCTTTTCACTTTTTTTTGTTTTCTTTACGAATATTTTTCTTATTTTTTTTCATTTTATTTTCACAATTTAGCAGATATAAACTTGGGAGCACTTCCACATTTTCACAAATAATAACACCACATCACATCCCGACATTAAAATGTAAAACTCTGAAGCTCAACTTAGGTGTGCGACTAGGAATGGATATGAGGCATTAGTGAAATCATGGTGGAGCTGAATCAAAAGGAGGGGTGAGCACAACGGGGCTAGCGAGGACAAGACGTTAGGAATGGTACAAAGCTCAACCGGGCCAAAATGATGGCCTACATCACACTCATGCGAGTGAACTAACCTATACCCATGCTTCAAGAATAGCTTGGGGCAAGTTCTTAGCCAATGAGAAAGACTATCCATCCTCCCGACTCGAGCAATAGAAATCTAACGGCCGTCTACACACATCCCTAAGCTACCGTCGGATTCACAAGGAATTCACCAACTTTTGAGTAGAATAAAAAGTATTTACGCAATTAGAAAAATATAAAACTAAAAGCATATAGAAAAATTAAATCTACTCCAATTTCTACACGAGACGAGAGCAGTTGACTAGGAGCACAGCAAGGTCAACATTTTACTCCGTCTCACAATCCTATGTCAGCACCATAATTTTCCAAAATCTAACGAAGAAATGAGTTTAACTCGCGGCACACTAACAGATAAGCACGCGCTCATGTGGGTACAGTGGTGTGTGATGCAACGAACTAATCAAAATAAAACAATAAAGGCTTCTAGTATGCACAAGAAATGTGTGCGTGCAATAGGTAACAAATCTCTCCCCCAGACTTAAACTAAACTACACAGTAGATGATAGAGAAATTAAAAGCATAAGGAGCTAAGGGAAGAGGTTACCCAATGCTCAGCCAGTAAGCATACCAGAAGACGCGTGGAAACCTGAAGCAGGACCGCCATACAAAGAATCACAACCCCGCCAACACGAAGTTGTCAAGAATACCTACAGTGGTAGGCTCCACAAAAACAAAAGAAAATATACAAAAAGAAATGCTAAAACTAAAAGAGACATTAAAAATAAAAATGCTGGAAATAAAAGATAAGTACTGGGGTTATTGTCATCCCAGCACGACTTATTAAATTCTAAACAGTTCTAGCTTATAGGCCTATGAAATAAAAAGTGCACAGGTAACTGGCCTAATATCCGTTTCGGTAACGGGTACCGATACGGTGATAGAGCAGTTACCCCACTGCCTAAATAATCATACCTGCTCCTCGCAGGCAGAGGAAATAGGAAATAGGATGAGGAGGAGGCCTGGTCCTCCCTCCTTGTATCACAAAATTTATCCTCGCCTAGCAAGGCATCGTCAACCACAGGTGTGCACGATGTGATGGCAACGGCAAGAACACCAGGCTCATCATCATCCCAGCATACCCGTGGAGACTCAGCCTGCACAGGCTCAGATAGGGAAGGGGTATCAAGAACTAAAATAATCAGAAAATGGGAGAGTGATCCCGGTGTCACTCTCAGCAGGATCCAAGCAGAGATCATCATCGGTATCATATGAGTCATATCGAGGGGAATCCGAGAACTCGAGGTCCGCGGTGGTAAGAGGAACGACCTCATCTAATAAAGAGGTGCAAACCTCCACATCAGAAAGAGGGTATTCCTCATCCCACCGGGGTGCGTAAAAGTGTTCCGAAGATCCACCTTCTCTGTCGGAGATAGAAGAATCATCATCCCACTTCGGCGCAACCTCGGGCACAGAATCATCAACAAATACGACATCATCAACCGACTCACACAAAAATGGAGTGGCACAATCCGGCAAAAATTGCGGAGGGGCAAGGCTGCTCTCAAAATCAAGCACTGAATGAGCAAGCCCCATCGCAAAATCATTCGCTGACGCCACCCTGTCGACGACCAGAACAATCTCATCGTCCCATACAGGAGCGTCCATGAGTTCTTGCTCCTCTTTTTGTTGGCTAACACCAGAGTGATCATCATCACTCGAGGAAAGCTCATAAAAAGGGATCGAGGGACCCATGAAAGAGCTATATGCGGCCAGAGATTCTTCAGTAATCTCAACGGGTAAAGAATGAGCAAAGTGCGTTATATCAGTGTATGGGTCAGGCAACACCCTGGTAGGCCTGTCCACAACCGTCTTCCGCGAATGGGAGGTTGTTGTGAACACGCCCTCAGAGGGAGAAGGCTTGCACAAACGAGGGCAATCCTTCAACATGTGGCCCACACCTTGACATAACAAACACCGAATGCAATGCTCGACATTCATAACAGCAATGACATCGATGGATCGGCGCAAAGTGTCAAGGATACGACACTCAACATCAGGATCCATCATGAACAAAAATAATTGCTGAAAAAGTGCTACACAGCTAAAATAAAAAAATAGCACGGATCTGCTATCTAAATCAAAAATCAGAAAAGGGTAAAAAGAAATAAGCAAAATAAAAATTCTAATAACAAAAGCAAATAAAAAAATGATATGCACAAATGGAAAAGGGCTTCAATCTATTATCTCACTCTCCAAAAACTCACACGACTGTGTTCCCCGGCAACAGCGCTAAAAACTTGATGCTTAAGATCACGGCAGTGAACCGGTCGCACAAGTAATATAAAATGGGCGAGTTTTCCCAAGTATCGATCTCTCAAGGAACATAATAAGGTGGAGTTAATTTTGAGGAGGACTTGAGATTGAAGTCCTTAGGTCGGAGGTAACGATAGGGGCTTTGATATTGCGGACAAAAAAAATAAAACACTATCAACTACTCCTATGCAACGCCGCTATGCGATGCTTCGCCAGGCGGGATGGAAGACTAGTGAAAGTCCACCTAGTGTCAACTACCTTCACCTATGGGGGGGGGGGAATAGGTGTCTTGCATCGTTTTTGCGGAATTAAAATCGTACCTGCATACGAAAACAAAACAACACAGCACAGAAAGGACACAAGCAAATTATAGTGGTTCCCCGATTTGGGTACATCCACTTTCCCCCTTCGACCTATCTCCCAACCAGGGACGACTCGGTCACTTCACCAACAGGATTGAAATCCAATCCTTGCACTAACGGAAGGAACCCTTCCACACGTAGGAGTCACCACTCCCACAACACGGGTTGCACCCAACCCTTACAACTAGGGACCAATCAGTCTGTTACAAAGAAATTGAAAATAGATTGTATAAGAAATACAAACAACTTATGGAGACTAAGGTGTCCCTCTTCATTCGATGATGTGTTCTTGAAGTCAACGAAGAGTCCACAACCCTAAATCTCACTTAGAGAGAATCTCTCCCGAAACCGGCAGCGGCAAGAAGGGCGGCGGCTTGGTTCTCGGGATCGGCGGCGACAACGGAGTGCTGCTGCTGTACTTTGGGGATTCAACTTTCGTAGCAAAGCTAGCAAGGTCTTCAAACGGTCACACTAGGATCGATCGTCTCGATCGATTCGGAAGGGGAAGGTTTTCCCGATCAACGAATCAAGAGACAAAGGATCTCTGGTAAGACACATGAGACGCTGTGATTGGCTGAGCTTCTATCGCCAGGAGATCTGGAAGAAACCACGATCAAAAGCCGGTAATCAACTGGCACGAGCGGCGACAGCGGTGGAGCAGGTTTCACGATTTAGGTCACGTCGGCGGCTCGACTTCTTCTATTTTTGAAATCGTGTATTCGGTTTTCTGTCTTGTTGTTTTACTGTTCAAAAATACCGATGTATTTATACATTAGGTCTTCAAGATGACCGTTGTGGGCCCCACCAGAATAAACCCTAAAACCGGTTCAAAACAGCGCCTTAACATTTGATCCGGTCCAGTGAGCTTCAGAAATTCGCCTAAGTCAAAATCGGCGAGAATCGAAGGTGATTCTCGTCGAATCGGCGAGAATCAGCCAGTGATTCTGGACGATTTTGACTTAGCGACAGATTTGCGCGCTCTGATTTAGCCGGATAGAGTCGGCGAGAATCAGCTAGTGATTCTCGACGATTCGGCGAGAATCACTTGGTGATTCTCGTCGATTATTACTTAGACGTTTTTTCGTCTTTCCACCCATGAGCTGCTCTTTGACCCATCCTTGCTCATTGTCTGCTCTTGCATTATCACAGCCCTGTACTTGAAAATAAGTACACTCCAATAGAGAGAGTACACGTAGGCTAACACACTGATCTGCTCCACGAGGGATTACGTCGCGCAGACCCGTGTATATTGACCTACTGCACCCTGACATTGGTGTGTACTTAGCGTGGAATAACTGCAAGCACAACTTAAAAGATTTCATCAAGTACATTGTCTATTTACCTTAGCGTGTTCAGGGGCTTCTTCAAATCAGGTACGTTGTGGATACAATACCCAACAATCTCCCCCTATTTGAAGAAGCCTAAACCCTACAAGCTAAGGTGAATAGAGCGTATGGGAATGAAAATCATAAACTTAAAATTGAGTTGAGAGGGATATTCATTACCAATACCAATGTCTTGAGAGCAAACTTAGAGCCACCTTAGCCTTAGCCGAGAGGGTAATCTCCCCCTTTTCGGCCAAGAGGGTAATCTCCCACTTTTCGACTTCTACAAATCTGGGTCTGTTGCATTTGACCCCTTGCTCCCCCTCAGTTCTTGCACCTGTTCTCACACTTGAGTTCCTGGCAGAGGCTCCCCCTAGATGCACGAGCCTGGAGCTTCTATAGTCCTCATTCCTCATAGTTTAGCATCCCCAATTCAGTTTTGAAAAGACTGAACTTGGCTTCGTCTAAGAGCTTTGTGAAAATATCTGCAATCTGCTTGTCCGTGGGGACATAACAGAGAGAGATGTCCTTGTTCTCCACGTGCTCCCGAATGAAGTGGTAGCGCACTTCAATATGCTTCATTCTGCTGTGCGATACCGGATTATTGGCAATTGCAATTGCACTGGAGGAGTCGCAGTACATTGGTACTTCCTTGAACTGAAGGTCGTAGTCGGCTAACTGGTTTCTGATCCATAGGAGTTGTGCGCAACAGCTGCCTGCCAAGATGTACTCAGACTCTGCTATGGAGGTTGCTACACAATTCTGCTTCTTGCTGTTCCATGAGATAAGCCTTCTTCCGAGGAATTGACACGTCCCGTAAGTGCTTTTCTTGTCATCCCTACTCCCTGCAAAATCAGCATCTGAAAAACCTATTAGCTCGACATCATTGTTTCTCGGGTACCACAAGCCAAGATTGGGAGTACCTTTAAGGTATCTTAGAATTCGCTTTGCAGCGACATAGTGAGATTCCTTAGTGTTCACCTGATATCTGGCACAGACACATGTGGAGAACATGATATCCGGTCTACTGGCAGTAAGGTAAAGCAGGGATCCAGTGATGCTTCTGTATTTGGTTTCATCGAAAGGTTTACCTTTCTCATCCTTATCCAGAGACATAGTGGATCCCATTGGAGTTCTCATAGAGGTTGCATTCTCCATACCAAATTTCTTGAGGAGTTCATTTGTGAACTTCGTCTGAGAGATGAAGATTCCATCCTCAGACTGTTTCACTTGAAGTCCCAAGAAATACTTTAGCTCTACCATACTGCTCATTTCAAACTTTCCTTGCATAAGTTTAAAAAACGTTTTGCAAAGATTGTTGTCCGTTGAGCCGAATATAATGTCATCGACATAGATTTGCACCAGCAAAATCTTGCCTTTGACTTCCCTGAGAAACAATGTCTTATCTATTTTACATCTAGAGAACTTGTTCTCAAGAAGAAAAATAGATAAAGTCTCATACCAAGCTCGTGGAGCTTGTTTTAAACCATATAGAGCTTTATTAAGAAAATATACATGATTGGGATAAGTAGGATTGACAAAACCTGGGGGTTGAGCGACGTATAATTCCTCTTTCAGGTCTTCGTTCAAGAATGCTGATTTCACATCCATTTGATAGACTGTGAATCCTTTGTGCGAAGCATACGCCAGGAACAGTCCGATTGCTTCGAGCCTTGCCACTGGTGCAAAGGTCTGGTCGAAGTCAATCCCCTCCTCCTGTCTGTAACCTTGAGCCACCAGCCTGCCCTTGTTCTTTATGATGACACCATGTTCATCCAGTTTGTTTCTGAAGATCCACTTGGTGCCAATCACATTTTGCTTTTGTGGTCTGGGAACCAGCGTCCAAACGTTGCATCGTTCGAATTGATGCAGTTCATCTTGCATGGCCAAAATCCATGCCGCATCTTTGTTCGCCTCGTCGAACTTCTTTGGCTCAACCTGTGACAGGAAGCTAAGATGCAAAATCTCGTTAATAGTACCTCTTCGAGTTCTGACACCGCCACGAGGATCTCCGATGATCTGATCTCTAGGATGATCCCTCACGTGTCGGAGCTCTAGAAGTCTGGCGTTTGGAGCTTCGACTACTTCTTGGGCTTCTCCTTCTTCTAAGAGATTTGCGCCATTTTGATCGTCAACATTCCCAGTTGACGTTGAGGTGAAAACTTTGACGTACTTAGGAGTTTCATCTTTAGCGGTCTCATCGAGACTCAGCTGTTCAAGTCGTGCACCTGCATCTTTAAGAATACCGCTGGAAGAATTGTTGTTAAGCAAACTTCCTTCATCAAATACAACATTAATTGATTCTTCTACCACTAGGGTTTTCTTATTGAAGACCCTATATGCCCGACTGTGGGTACTATAGCCCATGAATATGCCTTCGAAGCATTTTTTACCAAATTTAGTACGCGGGTACTTCCCGTTATTGAGTATGTAGCATTTGCAACCAAAGATTCTTAAGTAGGACATGGTTGGTTTCCTGCCTCTCAGTAGCTCATAAGGCGTCTTACGATGATTCTTGTTGATCAATGCTCGGTTTTGTACATGACAAGCCGTATTGACCGCCTCTGCCCAGAAGTATTCTGGGAGAGAAGCGTCTTTCAACATTGTCGTGCAAGCTTCAATGAGTGTTCTATTTCTCCTCTCCGCAACTCCATTTTGCTGAGGAGTGCGCGGGGATGAAAACTCATGAAAGATACCTTGTTCTTCACAAAACTCTGTCATAGCACCAGATTCGAATTCTGTTCCATGGTCACTTCTGATTTTGACCACTGAGCAGTTAAATTCGTTCTGAACCTGCTTGACAAAACTAGTGAAGATGTCAAACGTATCTGACTTTTGTTTTAAGAAGAACACCCATGTAAACCGAGAGTGATCATCAACTATCACTAGCGTATAGAACTTGCCTCCCAAGCTATGAACTTGTATTGGACCAAACAAGTCCATATGCAGAAGATAAAGACATCGGGAAGAGTCTTTGTCTGCAATGCTCTTAAAGGTAGCCCGAGTCTGTTTGCCCATCTGGCATGCAGGACAAGGGCTATATGTGATGCACTTGATAATGGGAGCATCCCTTACTAAGTTTTTAGAAAATAGCATACTAATTGTTTTGAAATTAATATGTGTCAATCTCTTGTGCCATTGTTCACAAAGAGATGCACTGCCTGTTGCCACTAGGCATACGGGGGTAGATGAATCTAAACTAAGAAAATTTAAGCAGAAGATATTTCTGCTCCTAATGTCTGTTAATACCGTCTCAGAAGAGGCACATGAGATTATCAGACATTTATCCTTGCAGAACTTAACGTCATAACCTTTATCACATTACTGACTTACACTGATCAGGTTATGGTTTAACCATTCAACATATGCCACGTCGGTGATAGAGATTATACCGTTGGAAATCATACCGTAACCTCTGGTGACTCCTCGATCTGACCCCCCAAAGATGACTTTGGGTCCATTCTCGACTGGAGTGTAATCACGCAGCAGGCTTCTTGTCCCAGTCATATGCCGGGAGCATCCACTGTCCAAGTACCATATTGGAGTTTTGGTGGCCTTTGGACATTCCTGCAAAACAAGATTAATTTCCCTTAGGAACCCAATCGAACTTGGGTCCTAGATTCTTGGTTAGCATACTCCCCCTCGGGTGGTTAACCCTACGAGTGGTCGGCCTCGCATTGCTAACATAAGGAGTCTCGTTATACCTCGGATTAAACCAACAATCCACGGCAAAGTGACCGACTTTGCCACAACACCAACAGTCAAATCTGTTGTACCTCTTCCTAGGCTCCTGCTTTACCCTGGGAATGGAGGGTACAGCCGGGGCCTTGGATCTGGAGGTGGAGGCATCATAGTGATTGCAGTCACATGACTTCTTCACCTTTTGTTCCTTCAGTATAACGGGCTTGGCTTTTGGTGCCTGCTTTCTATTATGGCCGCAAGAGAATTGACCATAATTTCCCATGTGGATTTCCTCATAAGGTGCCTTGAAGACACTCTCACCAAAGTTGCGGGGAAAAGTCCAACCATCATATCGGCTCTTTGGCTTTGCAACCGAGGGCCGGAAATGATGACCAAAGGTTGACTCAAAGTCATGTTGGTTGCAGGGAAAGCTAGGCTTTCTGAACGCAACAGGACTGAGTGGGGCCTTTCCCTTTTCAGCAGCAGAGGCCTTCTTGGCGGCCTTATTCTTTCTCTGGTTCCTGTTTCTCCTGGATGAGGAACCAGATACCCCTACATGCCCCAAGCCAGCTCCTTTGGCCTGAGCAGAGAAGGTATCAACTAATGGAAGAACTGTTTTTGGCAAAGAGAAGCTCTTGACGATCTTCCTTTCTGCCGCAAGTTGTTCTTCCAACTTGTCGACTTCTTCCTGCTTAAGATCAAGGAGCTTAAGAGACTCTGAATGCTTTGAAGTCAGGTCTAGGTGCTCCTGTCGGAGAGAGATCAACCTGGTGATCTCTTCCCTCAGGGAGACACTCTCACCCTTAAGGAATTTCACTTACTTTTTTTTAGCCTTCAATCTCTTACGACACTCCTCGAAAGTGTTGAGCAGAAGCTCATACTTCTCGAGGAGCTCCGCTTCATGGGCCGAAGGGCTATCCTCAGGGTCATCATCCTGAGACTTGGGATCAGATTCAGAGTCGGAGAGAGGGGTGTGAGCTTTTACCTTCCCAGTAAATGGGGGGCATTCTCCTTCTGAGTCGGAGCGACCCACCAGCCCGAAGTAGGCTTCCTCATCATCACTGGAGTCTGAGGAATCAGACTCACTCAGTGTCTTTGGCTTTTTGGCGATGTAGCTCCTCTCTTTCTTCTTATCTCTAGAGGACTTGTGCTCCTCTCCCTTCCCCTTTTCTCTCTTGCCTTGGTGGCAGTCGGCCACGACGTGTCCTGGCTTATTGCATCCAAAACAAATAATGTCAGAGGAGCGATGTTTGTTCGGTTTAGAACATACCTGTAAGAAGAATAATTTTTCTTCTGAAGCCTGGAGGAGGAGCCGTCTCTCTTTCTTTGATTCCTCATCTTGAGGAACTTCTTGAATTCTCGGGTGATGACGAAGAAATCTTCCTCAGACAACTCTGAGCTGGAGGAGCATGGCTCGGAGTCCTCCTCCTCATCCTTTTTCCCGGCACGGTATGAAACCGCACCCTTGCCCTTCCTGGAGTGAATGGCTTTTAGGGCCACAGTCTTTTCCTTGGCTGCAGCCTTATCTGCTTCTTCTTCTGCTTTCCTGGTGTTCAGTTGAAGCTCATAGGACATCAGCTTTCCAAACAGAATTTGCGGGTCTGTTTCAGCAAGTCTGCCAAACTCTCGGATGGCGCAGATCTTTGTGTCTCATTCCTTAGTAAGGGACCTAAGGAATTTATCATTAAGTTCACCATCAGTGAACACTCTTCCATATCCTTTGAGGGCATTGACAATCTTGAGGAAGTTCTCGAAGGTGACTCTGATCTCTTCCTTAGGCCCTTGTCTGAAGGCCTCATATTTCTGGTTCAGGAGGGATCTCTGATCATCCCTCACTTCATCAGTGCCCTCCATTAGGATAATCAGGCAGTGCTAGATCTCCTTTGCTGTCCTGCAGTTGCAGAAGTTCTGCATCATTGAGTCATCGACCGCGCTGACCAGAATGTTCTGCGCCTTCTTGTCAAGTCCCACCAACAACATCTCGTCCTTGTCCATTTCAGAATTTTTCTTTGGCACTTTCTTTGTAGGATCAATGGTGGAGGCCTTAGTGGGGACATAAGGTCTCTCCTCCACGATCATGAAGAGTCGGGGATCGACCGCTTCCATGTATAACCTAATCCTTTCCTTCCAGATAGGAAAGTTTAGCCTGGTGCACACTGGGATCTTGCCTGTGTACTTGAGTCCGTTCATAGTAGAAGTCTGCCTTCTTCTTGACACTAGTGGCAGGAACTTACTCAAGGCGTTAACCTATTTGTTGAGCAACCTCGCTTTGATACCACTTGAAAGTCCACCTAGTGTCAAATACCTTCACCTATGGGGGGGAATAGGTGTCTTGCAGCGTTTTTGAGGAATTAAAATCGTACCTGCACACGAAAACAAAACAACACAGCACAAAAAGGACACAAGCAAATTATAGTGGTTCCCCGATTTGGGTACATCCACTTTCCCCCTTCGACCTATCTCCCAACCAGGGATGACTCGGTCACTTCACCAACAGGATTGAAATCCAATCCTTGCACTAACGGAAGGAACCCTTCCACACGTAGGAGTCACCACTCCCACAACACGGGTTGCACCCAACCCTTACAACTAGGGACCAATCGGTCCGTTACAAAGAAATTGAAAATAGATTGTATAAGAAATACAGACAACTTAAGGAGACTAAGGTGTCCCTATTCGTTCGATGACGTGTTCTTGAAGTCAACGAAGAGTCCACAACCATAAATCTCACTTAGAGAGAATCTCTCCCGAAACCGGCGGCGGCAAGAAGGGCGGCGGCTTGGTTCTCGGGATCGGCGGCGACAGCGGAGTGCTGCTGCTGTACTTTGGGGATTCAACTTTCGTAGCAAAGCTAGCAAGGTCTTCAAACGGTCACACTAGGATCGATCGTCTCGATCGATTCGGAAGGGGAAGGTTTTCCCGATCAACGAATCAAGAGACAAAGGATCTCTGGTAAGACGCGTGAGAAGTTGTGCTTGGCTGAGCTTCTGTCGCCGGGAGATCTGGAAGAAACCACGATCAAAAGCCGGCGATCAACTGGCACGAGCGGCGACGACGGCGGAGCAGGTTTCACGATCTAGGTCACGTCGGCGGCTCGGCTTCTTCTATTTTCGAAATCGTGTATTCGGTTTTCTGTCTTGTTGTTTTACTGTTCAAAAATACCGATGTATTTATACATTAGGTCTTCAAGATGACCGTTGTGGGCCCCACTAGAAGAAACCCTAAAACCGGTTCAAAACAGCGCCTTAACATTTGATCCGGTCCAGCGAGCTTCAGAAATTCGCCTAAGTCAAAATCGGCGAGAATCGAAGGTGATTCTCGTCGAATCGGCGAGAATCAGCCAGTGATTCTCGACGATTTTGACTTAGCGACAGATTTGCGCGCTCTGATTTAGCCGGATAGAGTCGGCGAGAATCAGCCAGTGATTCTCAACGATTCGGCGAGAATCACTAGTGATTCTCGCCGATTAAATCGGCGAGAATCACTTGGTGATTCTCGTCGATTATTACTTAGATGATTTTTCGTCTTTCCACCCATGAGCTGCTCTTTGACCCATCCTTCCTCCTTGTCTGCTCTTGCATTATCACAGCCCTGTACTTGAAAATAAGTACACTCCAATAGAGAGAGTACACGTAGGCCAACACACTGATCTGCTCAACGAGGGATTACGTCGCGCAGACCCGTGTATATTGACCTACTGCACCCTGACATTGGTGTGTACTTAGCGTGGAATAACTGCAAGCACAACTTAAAAGATTTCATCAAGTACATTGTCTATTTACCTTAGCGTGTTCAGGGGCTTCTTCAAATCAGGTATGTTGTGGATACAATACCCAACAACTAGTTGGGCCGCTATGCACCGAATCACTAGGCGGATGGGCAAGTAGGCTTGCGGATGAGGTGATGAGAATGGCGGAATGAGGGTCGTGATCACCTCTTTGCTATGCACGCCACTAGCAATTGCTAGTGTGGCAAGGGTGGATGGTGGTGGATGGAATATGGCGCACCTCAAGAAAATAACAGAAATAAGAAATCACATAGACATGATTTGATACAATTGTATATTACACTAAGCATAACTTCATCAAATACAAAGAGTTCAACTAAACTATCAACAACAAGAGAAGAAAAGTGTGCAAAATCGACCGAATCTGAAGCCTTACTGAGGATTCACGGTTGGAATCGTCGTGTTGTCAATCCGCGTCCAAGCTCGGTCCGCAACTGCGTCCGGGGTAGAGAAGGGTTGTCACCACCTTCCAATGGCCTGTCTTCTTCATGTCACAATCCGGTGGAGGATGGCACAACTTCCCCTAGCTTGATGGAGAAAGCTAGGTCAAGCCCTTCTTGAAGCGCAAGGATGAAGGAGGAGGCCGAGAGGAAGCTCCGGCTTGGATTTGGCGGTGAAAGCTTGCCCGGAGCACCTCCCTAGTGTGGAGATTGAAGGAGGACGGCGAAATCCCTCCTCAGAGACGAAAACGGCGGAGGAAAAATGAGCGATCCCGAATTAGGGCGGAACCTGCGAATTTATAGATTGCAGAAATTATAATGCACACGACCAGTGGCTCACGACCAGTGGTAGTGCGCACTATGTCCAGTGGTAGTGCGTTTGCCCCAAGCAGATTTTGGAAAAATATGGAATCAATGCACACGATCAGTGGCGCACGACCAGTGGTCGTGCGCACTGTGTCCAGTGATAGTGCGCATACCCCAGACAGATTCTGGAAAACGAAGAGTAGTGCGCACGATCAGGGGCGCATGACCAGTGGTCGTGCGCATTAGATCCCATGATCGTGCGCAGTATTCCTATTTCACAACCATCCCGGAACACGCACACGACCCCTGTACCAAAAGGAAAAACCAATCACTGATATGTGCAGACATTCCAGGCAATCACAAAAAGGAGTACAGACTATAAAAATAACAAAATACACAACCACGGGCATAAATGTGAACTTCCTATGGAAATATAGGCAAGATGAAATATATATGATAATGAACTAAAAGTGAAGTGCAAGCGACGAAAAACAAGCCCAGATGAGTCCGAAAATAGGTATATAAAGTGGACTCATCACTTCCTTCTTCTTCTTTGTATCCTCCTCATCTTCATCATCATCATTTTCAGAACCCTGAGGGTTATTATATAACACATTCAATGTTTTCAAAGCCTCAGCAGAAATAACAGCCTTTTCTGGAGCAGGAGCAGGAGTTTCAACAAGAGTTGGAGGAGAAGCTACAAAGGAATCAGAACTAACTTGGACAGAGCTTTCAACTGCTGCCTTATTTTCATCTTCAATAGCAGCCAAGATCAGTTCATCTAGATCTGGCATGGGGGAGTCATCCATGACAAAGGTTGGTGCTGAAGGTATTATTGAAGAAAAGAGAATAACCACCACTTCTAGAGGTGGAGTGACTGCTGGCTGTGTAATAGCAAAACTTTCCTTAAGTTACTTAGCAACTTCTGAAGAGGTAGGGGAAGTGTATGGTATAATAGCCGAGGATGGCTTAGTAATCTCAGCTGGAAGATAATCCAAATGTATAGTATCAAAAATACTCAACAAAGTTTCTAAATTAACTGTAGGATTAATGATGAAATCACCACCAGTAATTATTGTCTCAGAGACTGACTCTTCCAAGTCCATGTCAGTTCAATAAAATTAATAAAATCAAGATCATCTGCATCAGTATACTCTGTACAGTCTGCTGCTACTGTTGCTGCCTCTACTGCTGGAGCTGGAGCTGAAGCCTCTGGAGCTGTAGCTGCTGCTTCATCATCAGGCATCTCCTCCTGCCTGGTTTCAGTGGGAACTGAGGCCAGGCCCCTGGCTGAAGATGGGGAAGCAGTAAGAGCAGAGATTTGGTCAGAGAGAGAGAAGATGGTGGTAGCAAGAGGTGTAATGGCCTCTGCTATAAGGGATTTGAGGAGGAAAGTGATTATGGAAATATTAGAAGATATGGTGGAGTGGTCCAGTGATGGAAGAGCAGTAGATGTTTCAGATGTGGTTTGAGTAGAAACATGTGGAGGGATAGAAAGTTGAGCATCTGGTATGTGGACATCTGGAGGGGATGCATGTTGAGGGATGGTAGATATTGATGTTGATGGATGGGTGGCATCTTCCATGTGGGTGATTGGAGGAAGAGGGGAAGTGGGAGGTGATGGTGGTATGTTGAAAGATGGTATGGAAGATAAATGAGGAAGTGGAGATGATGGAGGTGATGTTGCTGGTGAAGTATGTGGAGATTCTGGTGGAGTAGGAGGTTGAGTAGGGGATGATGGAAGTGTGGAAGAGGGATGGATTTGTGTTGCTGGAAGGGGGGCTGGAAGAGATGGTGGTGTTGGATGAGTCTCTTCAGTAGGTTGTGGAGTGGCTTTAATAGCCCTGGTGCCTTCAGAAGCTGGGGTGGAAGAGGTAGAAGCCTTGGATAGCTTAGTGATGGTCCTCTCCCACCTGCCAAATAAGGCACATGTGACCCTTTTACTGGCATTGATGAATATGGTCTGGGAGTGCAGTGATTCAGCAGCTTTTTCTTGTAAGAATATCCCTAGGATCCTTCCAAAGCATACTTCCTTTTTATTGTTTTTCTTCTGTATCAGATCAAAAAGAATCTGTGCCTAATCCACTGGTTTCTTATTTATGATTGCACACATGACCAAAACTGGTGTCTGGTGATGTAGTCATGGGCAGTATATTTCCCAAGAAAAACTTTTCCAACTAAATATTCCAAAAACTTATAAGGGGCAGAGAAGTGTTTCTTCAAAAGTTTATTAGGATTATCTCCATTATAACCCATTAGGCTCAGCATCACGTCAGACTCCTCTATTTCAATCTCTAGTTGTTCTTCTCCATTCCTTAATCTAAAAATTTCAATTAAAATTGCGGGAGTTAAGGAGACGGGGTTACCCGCAATGGTGCCTGTCATCATATTCTCCTCTGTTTGCGATAGGGTGTAGACCCATTCTCTGATTTCAGTGCTGTGCAGTTTGATTCTTCTTGTCATCATGGTTTTGAGTTCTTGTTCTTCAAGTAGTTCCAGAATGTAAAGGACGACGGTATCAGAATGTTGAAACGAATCAAAGTCCACATCAAAACCTGTATCGAACTTCATGCCTGCGAGAATGCTTGCCTGAATCGCCATGGATTCACCTGCAAGAGAGACACAAAAACGGCGATCAAGTGTAAAGGAACAGAAAGCGCGGGACGGAGGTCGAAGAAAACCTAAATATAGGGTTTTCAAGAATATGAATCGACAGACTCCGTTCCACGAAAATAGAAATAATTCTTCGAACTGAGTTCGACGAAATAATTTTGAATGAAATAATTCGTCGATCTTATCCAGAAGAATTGAAGACAGTTTGTCGAACTCCGTTCGACGAATATCTTCTTAAGCAAGTTCGTCGAACTCCATTCGACGAAACTTGTTTCACTCACAGAGAGTTCGTCAATCTTCATTCGACGAATATCTCTCAAACTTTCCTCGGTTCGTCGAAATCCGCTCGACGAACTTTAGAAAATTCGTCGAGTGCAGACAGAAATTAAATAAAGTCTTCTCCATTGATCATTCCAAGTTGATTTACAAAGAACATATGATTTCTCTCATCCAGAGGTTTGGTGAATATATCAGCCCTTTGTAAATCAGTGTAGATATAGACAAGCTTGATTTCATTTTTATCTACACACTCTCTAATGAAATTATGTCTTATATCAATATGTTTTGTCCTACTATGATGAACTGGATTCTGGGCTATGGCTATAGCACTTATATTATCACAGAGTATAGTTGAATTATTTAAGTTAAACCCATAATCTAGAAGTTAATTTTGTATCCAAACCATCTGTGAACAACAGCTGCCTGCTGCAATATTTTCTGCTTCAACAGTTGAGGTTGACACTGATGTTTGATTTTTATAAAACCAAGATACTAATCTCATACCCAAGAACTGGCAAGTCCCTAAAATACATTTTCTATCTACCCTGCATCCAGCAAAATCAGCATCAGAGTATCCAGTTAACTCAAATTCTGATTCAGTAGGATACCATAGGCCTAGATTAGGACAACTCTTTATATATCTCAAAATCCTTTTTAGTAAAATTAGGTGAGATTCTTTAGGGTTCACCTGGAACCTAGCACAAAGACATCTTGCAAACATAATATCTGACCTACTTGCTGTGAGGTATAATAGGGACCCAACCATGCCCCTATAAAGTTTCTGATCCATAGGTTTCCCTGGTACATCAGAGTTCACAACAACATTGGTAGCCATGGGTGTTTTCTTTACTGAGGCATCAACCATCCCAAACTTCTTTAGAAGTTCTTTAGCATATTTTGCTTGAGAGATGAAGATGCCATCAGGGAGCTGCTTCACTTAGACACCAAGGAAGTAGGAATGCTCACCCATGCTACTCATTTCAAATTTGGAATGCATGAGGTCAGCGAACCTCTTGCATATTTTGGAATCTGTAGAGCCAAATATAATAGCATCCACATAGATTTGTACTAATAAGATTTGGTCCTTATGATGTCTAGTGAAAAGAGTTTTATCTACAGTTCCTCTTGTAAATTTATGCTCTAATAGAAAACTAGACAAGGTCTCATACCAAGCTCTTGGAGCTTTCTTTAGACCATAAAGAGCCTTATGCAATTTAAAAATATGAGAGGGGTAAGTTGGAGAAACAAAACCTGGAGGTTGTTCTACATAAACCTCTTCTTGTAGTACTCCATTTAGAAAAGCACTCTTCACATCCATTTGGAAGACCTTGAACCTCTTGTATGCTACATATGCAAGGAATATTCTTATGGCTTCCAACCTTGCAACAGGTGCAAAGGTTTGATCATAATCAATTCCTTCTTCTTGCATATATCCCTGAGCAATAAGCCTAGCCTTGTTTCTCACAATGACTCCTTGGGCATCCAGCTTGTTTCTGAAAACTCATTTGGTTCCAATAACTGGGTAGGTTTGGGTTCTTGGAACCAAATCCCAAACTCTACATCTCTCAAATTGATTTAGTTCCTCCTATATTGCAAGGATCTAGTGGGGATCCTGCTCAACATCATGGATGGATAGAGGTTCAACCTAAGAGAGAAAACAGGCATGTATCAAATCTTGGGTGAGTTGATGTCTTGTCTGTACACCTGCTGATATGTCTCCAATCACTTGAGATCTGGGGTGATCCTTAAGTGTGACAAAATCAGTGGGGGAGTTGGTTGTGCAACAGCATTTGGAATTAATTCCTCCTATGAAATTGTATTTGGTGTTGGTAAAGATTCATTTTCTTCAGCTTCTTCTTCTTCACTTTCTTCAATGGCTTGTGGAGACGGATGAGTTGGAACCTCTTGCGTGAGGTTTAGTCCCTCCAAAGTCTCACACAAGTGGGGTACCTGCAAGTTACTATTGGTAGAAACCTCTTTCTCCTTGCAATACATGTTAGTCTCATCAAATGAAACATGAATGGATTCTTCAATTTTTAATGTTAATTTACTAAAAACCTTATAGGCATTGCTTATTTGGGAGTATCCTAGAAAGACTCCCTCTTCAGCCTTAGCCTCAAACTTTCTAATATATTTTTTGTTGTTATTGTGTATATAACAGGTACAACCAAATACTTTAAAATAGTTTATTTTAGGTTTCTTCCCTTTGTGTAATTCATAGGGAGTCTTGTTCTTTAGTTTGTGAATTAGGCTACTGTTCAAGACATAATTTGTTGTGCTTACAGCCTCTTCCCAAAAGGTTAGGGGCACGTAAGCATCTCCAAGTAATGTACATGCAGCTTTAATGAGTGTCATATTTTTCCTTTCAGCTACCCCATTTTGTTGGGGAGTTCTAGGAGCTAAGAATCAATGTCTGATACCTTCCTTCTCACATAACTCATGCATAAGAAGAGACTCAAACTCTGTGTCATGATCACTTTTGATCAATGCAACATGAGTAGAGAACTGAATCTGTATGGTCCTGAGAAAATCTGTAAGAACCTTGAAGGTATCTGACTTAGATCTCAGAAAGAATACCAAACTGAACCTGGAGAAGTCATTCACTATAACCAAAGTGTAGGATTTCCCTCCTAGGCTTTGTACAGCAATGGGTCCAAAGAGATCCAAATGTAGCAAGTACAAAATCCTAGGTGAATCACACTTATTAACTGATTTAAAACTAGTTTAAGTTTGCTTGCCTAATTGACAAGCCCTGTAGAGACATTTCTTCTTGTAGGGACCAGAAGGTAGACCTCTAACAAGGTTGTGTTTAGATAGCCTAGCGATGTTTTTCAGATTTACATGACCTATTCTTTTGTGTCATAAGTCATTCTGATTACTAGTTATATTAAGTAAACAAATATCAGTTTTGGCAGAAAGAAAATTTACTAAGTATATGTTGCTCTGTCTATTTCCAATTAAAATAGTTTGGTTGTTTTTATCAATAATAGAACAAGTGGATGGGTTAAAGTATACTTGATAACCATCATCACATAACTGACTTATGGAGATGAGGTTATGCTTGAGTCCACTTACATATGTCACCTTTTTGAATGTGACAGTTCCTATTCTTACTTCTCCAAATCCTTCTGACTGAGCATATTTGGAGTCACCAAAGATAACCTTTGGCCCCGTCTTGGACTTGTAGTTGAATAATATGTCCTTGCTACCAGTCATATGTTTGGAGCAGCCATTGTTCAGGTACCAAGTTTGATTAACCCCTGGACAGCCATTCACCTGCAATAGAAAACAGTTAATGGTTTTTGACCCAGGTTACCTTGGGTCCTTTGTATTGGTGATAGGAGAAGCTGGAAATAACAGAGAATTCAGGTTGGGACTTATATCCTAGGAGGTGATATCTCCTAGGTGGTATGATCCAGTCAGCTAGTGGATTAAATGGTTTCTTAAAAATATTTAAGTTGTTGTTGGAATTATAGTTTTGATTAAGTCTTCCTGGGTTCGACGAATTTCTGTAAGTTCGTCGACCAGAGTTCGACGAATTGGGTTGAGATCGTCGATCTCTGCCCAGAGAATGAACATGTTCATTCTCTGTGCCCCACATTCGTCGACCTCTGCTCGACGAACCATACAGAGTTCATCGATCGCAGTTAGATGAATAAATGTAACTATAGTTTACGTTCAGAGTTCATCGATCTGGGTTCGACGAACTGGCCCCATTTCGTCGATCTGAGTTCGACGAACATTGCTGAACCTTGTTTTTACTAGGTGTTTTCTGGTTTTTGGTTTTCTGTCCTACTGTCTTAGGGATCTTTTCTACTGTTTGTTTGTCATTTACTGTTTCTTTCCTTTTAGCATATACAAATTTTATTGGGGTTGATAAAATGTTCTTCCTGAGGATGGGGGCAAACCTGATGGAGCACCCAAGCCTTGCTTTCCATTAAGTCTGACATTAACAGTACTTATGATATTCATCAGCTTGAGGCCTCTCCCATTGAGAGTTTCCTCAAGTTGTTTAGCCTCACAAAGCTCAGTTTTTAGTGAAATTATTTTTTCATTTGCTAAGGTTAATTCATCTTTTAACCTAATGTTTTCAGATTGAACCTCCTCAAAGTTTCCTAATTTTTCCCTAAGAATTTTAATTTCTTTTTCAGAGTTAATCAAATCTATGCATATTAACTTGAAATCAGATTTAAATGTTTCAGAGCTGTAGTCAAAGAAGGACAATAACTGATCTGCCTCTGATTCAGACACTCCTTCATCTTCAGACTCTTCTTCTTCTGAGTGACTTCTGGAGGCATCAATTACCATGAGGCAAACCTCCTTTGCTCTTTCTTCTTCCTCATCTTCACTGGAGCTTGAAGATGTTGACTCATCTTCTATCTCACTCCAGGTCTCAGCCACAAAGCCCTTTTCCTTCTTCTTGTGCTTGCTGGAAGAGGGTTTGCTGGTGTGCTGTCTTCTGGTTTCCTTCTCTCTTCTCTTCTCTTTCTTCTGGTTATCTGGACACTCAGAGAGGAAGTGCCCAGGCTTCCTGCATCCATATCACACAATTTCTTTGGTTGGTGTCTTGTTATATTTTGGCTTGTCATCTTTTCTTGATGACTTTCTCCTAAAATCCTTTCTGGTCATCTTGAAGAATCTTTTAGCAAAGAGACTCATGAGCTCTTCATTTGATGTTGCAGTCTCTGTCTCTTCAGTGGCTTTGAAGGCAATACTTTGTTCTCTTCTGGTTGTTGGAGGTTTTCTTTGTTCAGCTGCCTCCCTGGTCTTTATCAGTTGTTCATATGACTTCAGTTTGCCTAATAGAGATTCAGTTGAAATCTCATTCAGGCATCTGGCCTCCTTGATGGGCCAGATTCTTGTATCCCATGAGCTTGGAAAGCACATCAGGATCTTGTCATTCACTTCAGTAAGAGTGATGTTCTTATCCAGGGTTTTTATCTCATTGATAATTAAGCTTAACCTATTGTATATATCAGAAATTGTCTCAGCTTCTTCCTTCTTAAAGTTCTCATATAGGGATATGAGATTTCATCTCCTATCCTTTCTCTCATCTGCTGATCCATCCACCATTTGGTTTAGGGAATCCCAAATGGCTTTTGCTGAGGTGCACTCAGCCACCTTCTAAAAGATGTCATCTGACATAGTCTGAGCCAATATGTTCATGGCTTTGGCATCAGCAATCTTTGCTTTCTTCTGGGCTTCAGTCCACTCAGGTGGTGGGACTGCATTGTTGCTGAAAGATGTTGTAGATGTAGATGCATGTGGGGGACCTGTCAAAATAGAATTGTAGATGTCTTCATCAATGGAATTCATGTACAACCTAATTCTTGCCTTCCAGATGGCAAACCTATTAAGGTTGCAAATTGGAGGTCTGGTGCTTGCATAATCCTTGTTCTGTGTCATGGCTGTGTTTATAATCTAAATGAAAATAAAATAATGTGTACATCTAACAAAGGATCTTTGGTACAAGGTTTAGCTTGTACAACCAAAGGAACCTCCACTGATACCAATTGAAAGTGAGAGTTAGATCTGAAATACTCTAGAGGGGGGGGGGGGGTGAATAGAGTATTCTTAAAAAAATTCTTAACAGCTATTACAACTTTTGCTATAAATAAAAAGTGCAGAAATTAATATAGCTAGCACACAATAAACCTAAAGCACAAGCACATCAAGAACAAAAGAAAAAGAGGCAACCAGACGACACAGGAATTTTATAGTGGTTCCCCAACTTGGGTACATCCACTCTTCTATCACCTTTGGTAGGAATCCACTCAGATTTTTGATCAGGTGCCTGACACCAATGAGCTTTTGATCAGGTGCTCAAAAACTAACCCAAGTGTTTTGATCAGGATACTTGCAACCAGGGAATCACTTTTGAAGGGAGATGACAACCCTTTATACAGTGGGGGGTGAGAGATGATTTTGTCTTCTCTTTCTCAATATACAACTGAGAATACTGTGGATTTGATTATATCTTATGGCTCCCCCTGAGATGTAGAATGAATCGGGGAAAAACAGGAGCTAAGCTTCAGGGTGATAGGTCTTCAAACTGAATTCTTGACCAGCAATAATCTTCAGGAACTTCTTTGACAGATGGAACTGAAGTTGCCCTTTTGAAGTGTCCTGGAGTACTTGAAAATAGAAGACTCTTGATATAGGTATTGTTGTTCTTCTTCTTCAGGTACTGATGAGCTTCTGGTCAAGAGCTTCTGTGTATCAGAGAATGCTGTTGACAGATCAGATTGTTCAAGACTGAATTGTTTTTCTGTAATCTATGTATGCCTCTGAGAGTGCTGTGTTATGCGAAAAAATTTTTTTGTTAATAATTCTTGATTGATTCTGTCTATCTGTGTGTCTGTGTGTGTCCATTATTCTCTTCTATATTTTTATATTTTCTATCAAAATCTGTCTTTCAAACATTTGAATTCTTCTGTAATTAATGCTGACAACCTTGAGAATAATTGACATTGATTTATTTCCCCAACTGTCCCATGAAAAACGACAAGCAATAATCCTGGAAAAGTCCATAATTAATGCTCCTTGTAACGAATACATTCAGAGAATGTTAGAGCATTAATTACTCAAGAATTATCGCATTAGAGTGGGGACAGAAGGCCGAAAATAACTAAGTCTGGAATCGTCGAACAGTTGACAAAAATCGTCGAACTGAGTCCACAGTTCGTCGATCTGAGATGTTGTGTTTGTCGACCAGACAACTTCTGTTCGTCGAGCTGAGTTCCATGATCGTCGAGCTGGAAACTGAACTGTTGTCTCTTTTGCCCATTCTGTGTCTGAAGTTCGTCGAGCTGGTAAATGTGTTCGTCGACTGGAGTTCAGCAATTATTCTGGAGTTGTCAAATATTTTGTGTGTCGACTGAATATCCTGTGTGTCAACACAAGTCTTCTGTTTGGTGTCGACATTATCTTTCCACAGTATCGATTGATGATCTGGGTGTCGATACAAGTTCTTCTAGTGTCGACTCAGTTGGTGTTGACATATACTCTGAGTGTCGACACAAGTCTTCTGGTTCCAGAATTCGTCGGGCAGAGAACTGAGTTCGTCTACCTGAGACTAGAGAACATAGTCTCGACAGAATGCTGTATTAGTCCAAATATTCGTCGACCAAAGAACAGTGTTCGTCGAGCTAAGTCTGGAGAACCTTGAATTCGTCGAACTAAGTCTGGAGAACCTTGAATTCTTCAAGCTAAAAATGATTCTGCACTTAGAGAAAAAATTGATAAACCTCTGACAATAGAGTTGAAGTGGAAGTCCAGAAATCGTCGAGCAAAGAATGAAATTCGTCGACCTGAGAACTAGGTTCGTCGACCTGAGTCTAGAGAATAGTCTGGACTTAGAATTCTGAAGCTGGAGTCCAAGGATCATCGATCTGTGACTGAAGTTCGTCGAGCTCAGCTCAGAAAATATTTCTCTATGATCATCGAGCTGAGAACGACTATTGTCGACCTGAGTTCGACGAACGTCGAACTCATTTTACTTAGTCTCTTGAGAAATCTCTGAATCTCTGCAAAAACTCTAAGTCTTGAGTCTCTGGCAGTCTGATGATGGCTTGTCCATATGATGTTGTTACTGAGGACTTGGCCTAGACTCTAGGACACAACTATTAACCTGGCTATACATGTTGGGTCACATCATCCTAGCTTAGTGAACCTAGCCCAAATCAAACTAGTGATCCAACAACCTCTGAGAGTAGTCACCTCCTCAGCCTTGATGTCATTCACCTCCTTGACTCCAACGGTGTCATCACAGCTAGAAGGCACTCGGTCGACCTGAGGGCTAGCAAGGAAATATGAGACCAAGCTCACCGCGTTCCCTTCACTATATCGAGATGGTGGGTTGCTGATCCTCGTCGATCTCCGAAGAACCTGATCACGGCTCGCCACCCCTGCTGCTCCTCCTGAACTAGCTCCGTTCCTGGGCAAACTCGGAACAATGCTCCCCTTGCTTCTTAAACAAGAACCCTCCTCACTGGAGCCAGGAGCACCTGGAGCAACGCTCCCCCTGCTACCTGAACCAGAAGCCTCTGCTCTCGAACAAGAACTATCTGTAACATTGCTCCCCCTGCTTCTCAAACCGGAAGCCTCCGTCTTCGAGCCAAAAGCACCTAGAGCAACGCTCCCCCTGCTTCCCGACCCTAACGCCTTTGTCCCGGAGCTAGAACAACCTGGAGCTCCTGGTGACCCAGGTAGCTCCAACTGAACCTTAGCAGCAGCCTCCTTCAGCCCACCATCTGACCTGCTCATCTGTAGCTCCACATATGAGCTATCCCAGTACGATGCAGCTCATCAAAGACAACGTCCCTCGACATGATGAACCTCTTTGTCGCAGGATCCATAAACCTCCATCTTCTCTTCTGCTCATCATACCCAAAAAATACTAGCTTCTTCTTGAGAGCATCCAGAGCGCGTACATAGCAGGTAGATCCAAACACCCATAGGTGCTTTACACTGGGCTTCACCCCGAACATCAGCTCAACCAGAGTCTTCACAATGATCAGACTAAGAGGCATCCGATTGATGACATGTGCAGCACAGACCATCCCTTCCGCCCAAAAAGCCTTAGGAATTCCTTTTCCTTGAAGCCAACACTTGTAGGTCTCCGTCAACAGACGGATCATCTGAACTGCAACACCGCCTTGTTGTGAAGTATGTCCACGAGAAAGCTCCCTTCGGATCTCATGCTTCCTACAAAAGTTCGAGAACTTGGTTGAGCCAAACTCACCACTGATGCTTGTCCTCAACTTCTTGATCCGCAGACTAAGCTGGCCTTCCACAAGCTTCTTGAACTCCACAAACAAGCGGAACATGTTCGACTTCTCCTTCATGAAGTACACCCAGGTATACCTCGAATAGTCATCAACCAATATCAGCATGTACCTGCTACCTCCAAGACTGGCAGTGACGGTCGGTCCCACCAGATCACAATGGACAACCTCCAAAGGTGCCTTACATCTGGACTGTGCCTTATCAACTGTAACACGATAAGCTTCACTATGCTGACATCTCGCGCAAGCTTGACCGTCACCGTAGGATGACCATCTAGGCAAGCCCCTTACGAGTCTTCTTAATGCCATTGCTTTCAGCTTGTCCATCCCTACATGCCCAAGTCTTTCATGCCAGATAGCTGCACTATCACTAGCCTTCATCCGATCAACATCTGAACTTGTTGATGACCCAGCCAAGTTCTTCTTCTTGCCTCCAACATGAGCTATGTTCGCCGAGAGCAAGGCAACCTTGCACTCCTTCCTGAGGTGACCATGCTGCTTGCATCTATAGCACCTTGGTCCTTTCTTCCTCTTCCCATCACACTTAGGAGAACCACTCCTCTCTTGCTGATATGAAGTAGAAGAACCATCCTCTACAGCAACCTTCACCTCCTTGTTTAACAACCCATCAAGGGAAGTCCAAACCTCCGCAGCTGACCGACATCCACCGATGTGGTCCAAGAGCTCCGATGAGATCACCTGCTTGAGAATAGACTCCGCTCTTGCATTTGTCTCCTTTCAAGCTCTCATCTCTTCAACATTGCCAGCAATAAACTCTTGTCTTTCTGCTCCGCACACCACCTCCCAAAGGTCCTCACTAAGAAGAAAGCTCTCCATACAAGACTTCCACCTATCAAGGTTTGTCTCTATAAGGAGTTCAATTCCAAGACAACTTACATCTTCCACTGTCATGGTTCTACCAGTGGTTCCCTCTTCACAAGAGCAACAACCACTTCAGTTGATCACTGCTTATCCATTACAAACCTCTCTCTGATACCATGTTGAGTTTTCTAGATCTTGGAGTGAGCAGGAGTTATCTCAACTAAGTTAGTTACAACCAGAAAAACATGCAACAACAAGAGTCTTTATTGATTAACAGCTAACTTCTTTATAAGGCGAGACATACATGGCGAGACATGATTCGCCAAAACCACCACAGGGAGAGCAGAGACAATTATAAAGACAAGTCAACAAAAGTTGCGCGGACTCAAACACGAAGCTGCCGGTCTACTGCTATGGAGTCCGCACAATCCGCCAGGTCGCCAGACCGCAACCCAAGCCGCGCGGACTGCCCGTTATTCCAATGCTAAGCTCTAGCCGCCGATCTGCAAGCCGCCTGACCGTGAGGTCGCCTAGCCGCCAGACTGCACAAGCTGCTGATGCCGAACTGAACAGGCCGCCTGAAGCAGGCGACTTATTGAACCCCAGAACCAAGTTACCAAAGACAAAACCGCCTGGTCGTAGTCCGCGACCTGCTGTTTACCTCCTGTTGCTTAACCGTAGAGTCCGCACTGTCCCTGACCACAATCAGAGCCAAGTCCTGGCTTTCCAGCGCTATCCGCACAACCTGCATAGTACAAACCAGTCAACTTTATCAAACCGCACGGATACTAAAATCCAGTCCGCAACAACTATTGACGAGCTCACTTACTGTTCATTCGCTCTTTATTCCTGATGTGACATGAGTCCTATTTATAGGCACGATGAGGAGTGTGGTCACCTCCCTAGCCGATAGGATCACCACATCCCGTAGCAAGAACAAGTGTATCCGCAAGCCCGCGGATACACTCCAGTCCGCCGCGACCTGTGCAGGATAGCCAGTCCGCCTATGCTTCACTAAGGCCGGACACATCGCCAGTCCGCCTTGTCGCCACAGGCCAAGCCCAGACCTCCACAACCGAACTCTGCAATAACTGTCCGCCAATCCGCGGACACTGCTCTAGTCCGCTTATCCTGAGCCCACAGCCTTGCCACCAAGGCAGCTGCCGGACTCAGCGGACACAACTCCAGTCTGCTTATACTGCGGATACCTCCAGTCCACATATCCCGCAGACTGCTCCAGTCCCCATATCCTGAGTCCACGACAACGCCAGCAAGGCAGCTGTCGGACTCAGCGTACCCAGCTCCAGTCTGCACGCCCTTGCGGACGCAACTCCAGTCCGCATATCCCTAAACTCATAACCAAGGCACACATCACATTTTTCTGAGCTTTGCGGACTGAGACGCAGTCCGCACTTTACTGCGCGATCTCCCCGGATTGAGCCAAACATGGACTTGGTTCAGAACCAACCAAGTCCATACCACTGGCAGCAAGGGCCAGTCCGCACTTACTGGAGGACACTGGAACCAGTCCTCCTGCCCTGGCGAACTCTAGCACCTGTCCGCGCTGACTGGCGATCTCCACGGCTTCCACTTGCCGCTTCACCAGAGCAAGACTAAGGCTTCTGCCAAGTCGGTCGGACGAGCTCCAGTCCTCCAGTCCGCTTCTTGCAGGACTCCACAGACAGAGTCGCTATCCGCCCGGTTACATTCTGGGATCCAACTGCTTGCTGAGCATACGCCGGCCTGGCAAACCGCCACTGCTGTTCGCTTAGTCCGCGCGAACAGACCGCCCTGGCCGACACAGAACAAGCCGTCTGCAACAGCCCTGCCGACCTGGCTGTCCGCCAACCCTGCCCGCGTAGTCCGCGCGGATAGGTTGTCAAATACTTCCAATCACCAACTTTCACTTCACAATTTTAAACAGAATGCGCAGACAGCAGTTCGAGGACGGGGTTGCCGGCGAGCGGTGAGGGCTTGGCGGTGGGGAATGCAGAGAGAAGTATTAAAAGATTAAAACAGAGATGAGAAGTCTGCGGACAGCAGACCCGATCAGGCGACGATGGTGCAACAGTGGGATGCTGAACAGCGATGCAGAGCAAGCAGAGGAGAGTCGGAAATGGGTTTGGCGGTGGTTAGCAGAGGAGGAGGTGTAGTCAACGATATTTGCAGCTTGTGGGGCCGACGCAATGGATGATGGAGGATCGGACGTCGCAGCCGCGGTCGACGTTGGAGGAGGAAAACCTTGCATGCGGGAGGAAGACCTGGCTCTGATACCTTTGATATGGACTATTTGGATAACAGACGGTTCTTCAAGATCACAATACAACAGGATAGGAAGATTAAGATTTTCATACAACAAGATAATAAACTAAACAACAAACAGTTCACAGGATTCACTATAAAAACAACAACAATAACACAAAACCAAAATCACATAGATACATGATCCTAAGGCCGATGACCTGAACAGATCGGAAGGAGGTGCAGGAGACTCTTCCCGTATCAGTCACCAACACAACACCACAAGCACATTCAGTTTTCAACATGTTCCAACTCTAAACTAAGCTCCTCTACTTATAAAATCATAGCCGGAGATGATTAAAGAAATACCCTTAATATAAAATAAAGTTCATATCATTCCCCCGATACCTTCACACGTCGCAGATGTCGATGTCGATGTCGATGTCCATGTCGATGTCGATGTCGATGTCGATGTCGATGTCGATGTCGATGTCGATGTCGATGCCGACTCCAACGCCAAAGCCGGTCATCCGTGCCGACGACGATTCCGGTAGCCGACTCCTGTATCAGAACCCTCACGCAGAAACCTGCACTCCATCCTCTCCATCTATTCCTATCGCAGACTCCTTCCGCTGAAGCCTGCCGCCTTAGGGATTCCCTGCTCCATTCTACGACACATGGACTCATATCGAAATAGTCGCCCTAACGTGATCAACGCCTCCCTGAATCCCTGCCACAATTCAAGAGATGAAATGCAAATGGCATACGAGGCTTTCTCCCCTCGACAGAGAAGGAGATTTCTAGCACGCCTCCCCCATGAAGTCTCCATTCTATTGTGCGCAGAGTTGCGTCCTCTCCAAGCATCTACCTCATGGGTTTCACGAGCATCATTGTAGTTATCGCCATTAGACAAAGAAGTTCTGTTTGTTGTTCTCAATTTTTTCTTTTTCTTAATTTCGCTTTCTCATAGATTTTACTTCCGCCATGATTGCAAATACGCAAGCAATATTAAGCTTGGTTATAAATTCCCATTTCTATGAGTTCCATCTTCATGCAACCCCTTCTTATTCCGAGAATCTGGATCCCTCCAAATCCAAAGGTTTGCCTTATATTTATCATTTAGTTCAATTTTATGGTGGATGTTTTGCAACTCTCATGCGTAATCTCCTATCTATTTGAACTCAAAAAATTTTAGATGAGATCTATTTTTTGTTTATTATGTGCTGAATTACAAGATATTATGCTCCTTCAATTTAAGGATCACATTGTTAAAAAAATTTAAAATATTTTCTATCTAATTTGATATGGCTCCCTAGCATCGGTCTTCATTTGATCACTCTGTCCATGTATGGTCTCAGGCATCTGTTTTTCTTTGCTGCCAATACTCTATTGTTGTCTCCAATTATATATTGACTGCTTAGCAGTTACTACGAGGTAAAACATCAACTTTCAAATGTTTTTTTATTTTATTTTTTATACCTTTTCATATATATTAATTTATTTATTTTTATGTTCATTGTTGAAACCAAAATTCGGTCTCTGTGTAGTTCGGGGTCCCTAGAAAGGGGCGACCTCACACTTACTGCACTCAGGGGGGATGTCACGGACCAAAGGCTCAGGAAACTATGAACGGACTCTCGGCTCTAGCGTGGAGGTCCTACCTCACACCCGGAAGATCTTGGTGATCTCCTCCTCCCTAGCCAATGCAGAGCTAAGTGCCTTGGAGGATGAAGAAAGAGTGAATAAGTGATGCTCTACAAGGCACCCCCAAGGGTCTATTTATAGTTTTCTGGGAATGAGCTGCAAATAATCAGCCTCCACTGCTCTGAAAATTACCAAAATGCCCCCGGATTGGCCTGCCAACAGCCAAATCCCGCTGTTCTAAGCGGCTAATTGCATTCCACCAGGGGTAGTCCCTCAAGCCGGGCGAACTGGCGGTTAGGCGGGCACTAGGCCGGGCAAGCTGGCGGCCAGCGAGCTGGGGGGCCTGCGAGCTGGGGCCTGGCGAGCTGCGGCCTGGGCGGGCTGCGACCTGGAGAGACGACATGCTTGGCAAAACGACGGCCTGACTGGCAAGACGGGCTGCTTGGCGAAACGGCGGCCTGACTAGCGAGACGGGGCCTGGCGAGACGGCGGCTTGGCTGGCGAGACGCGGCCTGGCGAGACGCGGCCTGGCGAGACGGCCTGCTTGGCTGGCGAGACGCGGCCTGGCAAGCGAGACACGACCTAGCGAGACGACATGCTAGGCTGGCGAGACGCGACATGGGCGGCCTGGCCGGGCTGAAGCGGCTTGGGCGGCCTGGGGCCTGGGCGACCCTTTAAAAGGGCCCGGGGGAGACAAATATTTCCTCACCCTAATAGTATATTACAAGGGCTAAGCCTAAATTGGCCACCAAGAGTGCAAAATCACTCCAAAAGAGTAAAAATACAAAGCTGGTTTTGCGCCCGCCGAAGGGACCCTACTTTGTGAATACGATGTTGTACACAATCCCCGCTCTTTTCGAGTTTGGCATAAGCTTGGAAAGAAACATTCAACCCAACGTATTCGCTGAGTGGCCTTCCTAGAGCCTGGGTAAAAACACTTGGCCTCGGGGTAAAAAACACTTGGCCTCCCCGAGGGGTCAACCTGTCAAGCCAGCTAATGGGAGCCTGGATGACGAGACGGCCTCGGGGTAATGAACACTTGGCCTCCTCGATGGTTTAACCTGTCAAGCCAGCTAATGAGAGCCTGAATGACGAGATGGCCTCGTGGTAAAACTCTTAGCCTCCCCTAGGGGTCGACCTGTCAAGACAGTTAATGGGAGCCTGGATGACGAAACGGCCTCGGGGTGAAGAACACTTGGCCTCCTTGAGGGGTCAACCTGTCAAGCCAGCTAATGGGAGCCTGGATGACGAGACAGCCTCGGGGAAAAAACACTTTGCCTCCCCGAGGGGTCGACCTGTCAAGCCAGCTAATGGGAGCCTGGATGACGAGACGGGCTCGGGGTAAAGATCACTTGGCCTCCCCGAGGGGTCAATCTGTCAAGACAGCTAATGGGAGCCTCGATGACGAGACGGTCTCGGGGTAAAACTCTTGGCCTACACGAGGGGTCGACCTGTCAAGCCAGCTAATGGGAGCCTGCATGACGAGGCGGCCTCGGGGTAAAGAACACTTGGCCTCCCCGATGGGTCAACCTGTCCTGCCAGCTAGTGAGAGCCTAGCAGCGGAATCTATCTCGAGGTGAGACCTACTCCTTCCTCCGAGAGATCAACCTGCCCTGCCAGCTAGTGAGAGCCTGACAACAGAATCTATCTCGAGGTGTGACCTACTCCTCCCTCCGAGAGATCAACCTGCCCTGCCAGCTAGTTTGAGCATGACAACGGAATTTATCTCGAGGTGAGGTCTACTTCCCCCTCCGATAGATCAATCTGCCCTGCCAGCTAGTGAGGGCCTCGCAGCAGAATCTATCTCGAGGTGAGGTCTACTCTCCCTCCGAGAGATCAACCAGCCCTGCCAGCTAGTGAGAGCCTAACAACGAAATCTATCTCGAAGCGAGGTCTACTCCCCCTCCGAGAGATCAACCTTCCCTGCCAGCTAGTGAGAGCCTGACAGCGAAATCTATCTCGAGATGAGACCTACTTCTCCCTCTGAGAGATCAACCTGCCCTACCAGCTAGTGACAGCCTGACAACGGAATCTATCTCGAGGTGAGACCTACTCCTCCCTCTGAGAGATCAACCTGCCTTGCCATCTAGTGAGAGCCTGGCAGCGGAATTTATCTCGAGGTGAGGCCTACTCCCCCCTCCGAGAGATCAACCTACCCTGCCAATTAGTGAGAGCCTGACAGCGGAATCTATCTCGAGGTGAGGTCTACTCCCCCCTCCGAGAGATCATCCTGCCGTGCCAGCTAGTGATAGCCTGACAGCGGAATATATCTCAAGGTGAGGTCTACTCCCCCCTCCGAGAGATCAACCTGGCCTGCCAGCTAGTGAGAGTATGACAACGCAATCTATCTCGAGGTGAGGTCTACTCCCCCTCCGAGAGATCAACCTGCCCTACGAGCTAGTGAGAGCATGGAAGCGGAATCTATCTCGAGGTGAGACCTACTCCTCCCTCCGAGAGATCAACCTGCCCTGCCAGCTAGTGAGAGACTGATAGCGGAATCTATCTCGAGGTGAGACCTACTCCTCCCTCCGAGAGATCAACCTGCCCTACCAGCTAGTGAGAGCCTGACAGCAGAATCTATCTCGAGGTGAGAAAAACTCCCCCCTCCGAGTGATCAACCTGCCCTGCCAGCTAGTGGGAGCCTGGAAGCGGAATCTATCTCGAGGTGAGACCTACTCCTCCCTCCGAGAGATCAACCTGCCCTGCTAGCTAGTGAGAGCCTGACAGCGGAATCTATCTCGAGGTGAGACCTACTTCTCCCTCCGAGAGATCAACCTGCCCTGCTAGCTAGTGAGAGCCTAGCTGCGGAATCTATCTCAAGATGAGGCCTACTCCCCCCCTGCGAGAGATCAACCTGCCCTGCCAGCTAGTGAGAGTCTGGCAGCGGAATCTATCTCGAGGTGAGGTCTACTCCTCCCTCCGAGAGGTCAACCTTCCCTGCCAGCTAGTGAGAGCCTGGCAGCGGAATCTATCTCAAGGTGAGACCTACTACTCCCTCCGAGAGATCAACCTGCCCTGCCAGCTAGTGAGAGCCTGCCAGTGGAATCTATCTCGAGGTGAGACCTACTCCTCCCTCCGAGAGATCAACCTGCCCTGCCAGCTAGTGAGAGCCTGATAACGGAATCTATCTCAAGGTGAGGTCTACTCCCCCATCCGAGAGATTAACCTGCCCTGCCAGCTAGTGAGAGCCTGACAACGGAATCTATCTCGAGGTGAGACGTACTCCTCCCTCCGAGAGATCATCCTGCCCTGCCAGCTAGTGAGAGCCTGACAACGGAATCTATCTCGAGGTGAGACCTATTCCTCCCTCCGAGAGATCAACCTGCCCTGCCAGCTAGTGAGAGCCTGGCAGCGGAATCTATCTCGAGGTGAGACCTACTCCTCCCTCCGAGAGATAAACCTGCCCTGCCAGCTAGTGAGAGCCTGACAGCAAAATCTTTCTCGAGGTGAGGTCTACTCCCCCCTCCGACAGATCAACCTGCACTGCCAGCTAGTGAGGGCCTGACAGCGGAATCTATCTCGAGATGAGGTTTACTCCCCCCTCCGAGAGATCAACCTGCCCTGCCAGCTAGTGAGGGCCTGACAGTGGAATCTATCTCGAGGTGAGACCTACTCCTCCCTCCGAGAGATCAACCTGCCCTGTCAGCTAGTGAGAGTCTGGCAGCCGAATCTATCTCGAGGTGAGACCTACTCCTCCCTCTGAGAGATCAACCTGCCATGCCAGCTAGTGAGTGCCTGACAATGGAATCTATCTCGAGGTGAGGCCTACTCCCCCTCCGAGAGATCAACCTGCCCTGCAGCTAGTGAGAGCCTGACAGCAGAATCTATCTCGAGGTGAGTTCTACTCCCCCCTCCGAGTGATCAACCTGCCCTGCCAGCTAGTGAGAGCCTGACAGAGGAATCTATCTCGAGGTGAGGTCTACTCTCCCCTCCAAGAGATCAACCTGCCCTGCCAGTTAGTGAGAGCATGGCCGCGGAATTTATCTCGAGGTGAGGTCTTTCATGGATCACAAATATTTTTCGGCGGTCCCTATCTTCAATCATAGCTGATATAATGCAAGAAAAATTCATTACAAAGAGATGATTCACTTTTCTCCTACCTCCCTCTTCGCTCGTGAATCATCAGATCCCTCCCCGAGTGCCCACATCAACCCTGTCCTCACATCTCTCCCCTGTCGCCTCGGGTTGGACTTCTTCAATCCGCACTGGATCTTGCGCTTGTTGAGGCTGATGAGGTTGTGTTGTCAGAGCTCTTATCCTTCTCAACTCCAGGAATTCGGGGCATGTAGCTGTTCCATGACCCTCCTCCTGGTGGAACTCACAGTAGGGTAACTCTACTCTTGAAAGTGAGGGTTAGATCTGATTTACTCTACGAGAGGGGGGGGGGGTGTGAATAAAGTAATTAAAAAAATCTTTTGACTGTTTAAGGAGTAATATCAGAGTAATGACTTGAGAGATATCAGATTAACAGTAAGCTAAAAGTTATCCTAAGTTAAGCTATTCTGACACAGCACATATAACCTAATCTATCACAGACACATCAAGAACAAAAATAAAAGGGCAACCAGATAACACAAGAATTTTTATAGTGGTTCCCCAACCTGGGTACATCCACTCTTCTACCACCTGGTAGGAATCCACTACAGGTTTTGATCAAGTGACTGCCACCAATGAGCTTTTGATCAGGTGCTCAAAAACCAACTCAAGTCTTTTGATCAGGAGACTTGCAACCAAGGAATAACTTTTGAAGGAAGTTAAAGAACCATTTGTACAAAGAGGGGATAAGAGAGTTATGATGTCTTCTCTTTCTCAAAACAACTGAGAAGACTAGTGGATCTTGATGTTGTCAAAGCTCCCCCTGAGATGAAGATTTGTTCAGGAAGAGTGGAAGCTTTGCAGGGCGAGTAGGTCTTCTTGAAAAGATCTCCAGAAAGCCGTAGACAGATAGAAGTTGATTGTCTCTTTTTAGCTTGCTGGAGGAAGAACACTTGATGTAGACAAACAGTCTTTTTTTGAATAATTTCTGGTGCCTGTCTTTCTTTGTGTTTGCTATCCTTGTTGTATGTTGTGTGTTATCGACTGAAAGAGAATGTCTTTTCTATGTCTCTGTCTAATTTCTCCTTTGAATTTGAATTGTCTGCATTGAATGCTGACTGCTGGAGAATGAAAATCCGGCTGGAGAGAATATTGCATTAATGAATTTCCCCAACTGTCATATTAAAAAAAATAGCAAGTAATAATCCTGATGAATACCATAATCAATGCTTCTACTAATGGCTATTTCTAGAGAATATAAGCATTGATTATTTAGGAATTACTGTAATAGAATAAGGACAAAAAGAAGGGAAAATTCCAAGTCTGGAACTGCACAGCAATCGTCGAGCAGAGAACAGATTTCGTCGACCTGAGTCCAGAGTTCGTCGAGCTGATAAATCTTGTTCGTCGACCTGAGAACTAAGTTCGTCGGCCTGAGATCAGCTAACTGCTTTCTGTGAAGAACTTCCCAT
Source organism: Platanthera guangdongensis (assembly GCA_039583875.1). Taxonomy (NCBI): domain Eukaryota; kingdom Viridiplantae; phylum Streptophyta; class Magnoliopsida; order Asparagales; family Orchidaceae; genus Platanthera; species Platanthera guangdongensis. Next base: position 42,857,550 of record CM077160.1, on the reverse strand, counting down.
TTCTGTGCTCTAAGTTCGTCGAGCTGATAATGAAACTTCGTCGACCTGAGTTCAGAGAAAGGATTCTGGACATAATGTGTTGAAGTTGATCCCCCAAAATACATCTACCTGAGCTCGAATATCGTTGAGCTTAACTCAGAGAATTTGCTCTGAGTTCGTCGAGCGGAGCATGACTTTCGTCGAGCTGAGTTTGACGAACGTCGAACTCACTTTCCTGAACTTGATTTTCTTTTAAGTCTGAGTCTTCTGCAGTCTTCTGTTGGCTGGTCCATGTGTGGTTGTTTCTAAGGACTTAGCCTAAAGTCTAGAACACAGACATGACCCTGGCTATACATGTTGGGTCAATTATCCTAGATAGTAAACCTAGCCCAAATAGAACTAGGGATCCAACAACTCTGACTCTTCTCATTCCCGCGCGGTTCCTCCTCTCCTTTCGACCGATTTCCATCGCTTGCTGCGGTGGGGGTAGGAGCTGTCTAGGGGCTTGCCTTTGGAAGTTGAACCGCCCTTGGCCTCCCTGAAAATCCCCCCACCTTGGACGAGACCTCTTCCTGGACACTGAACGGGTCCTCCCTGTTGTCTCCAACCTGGCTCCAGACCTTCTTGAAGTCCCTGGAGCCCCTGAGATCTCTGCTCCTCTCTCCTTCTCCCCTCCTGATGCCTCGAGCCACCTTGCTCCTTCGACTCTGCCTCTGTCAATCTTGCCAACTTTTTGACAATCGCCGGGTTTGCCGCCTCAGTTGCTATCTCCCCTGCCGCCCTTTCCATAAGCTCCTCGAAGGAAAGGGGGCCCTTCGGGTCAGACTCATCTTGAAGAACCCCTCGCGCAACTCCACTGTGAATGCCATCTGGAGGGCATACCCCGACATCTCTTGGACCTCCAGGATCTCTTCTTGGAACCTGTCAACGTAATGGGCCAGCGACTCCTTGGCCCCCTGCCTTATTAGGAAGATGGACTCAGGACTCTTCTTTCTCTTTTTGGAGGTGGAGAAGCGAAGTTGAAAGCTTCGACTCAAGTCCTCAAAACCATAAATCGATCTGGGAGGGAGTTTGTGGAATAAGTCCCTTGCCTTGTCCTTCAACGTGATCGTGAAGAGGCGACACTTGAAGACATCCGTCATCGTCCTGATGGAGATGACATCCTCAAACCATTGCAGGTGCTGGACGGGGTCATCCTTCCCGGTATAGTAAGCCATGCCGGGCTCCCTGAAACCCTCGGGAACGGGAGCTGAGATGATCAGCTCGCTGAAGGGTGACCCCCTGAGGGGTGGTCTCGCGGTCTCTACTCGCGCGACCTGCTCGCCTGGAAGGCTGGCACTCGCCGGGCTGGAGAACAACTCCCGGCCGAGGAGGTCTCGCTCGGTCCCATCTCCCATTCTCTCCTTCCCGGACTTTCTTCCTGGCGCACTTCCTTCTCCCCCTGCTGGGGTCACCTCGCCTAGACCCCTAGGAGTCGACTCGTCGATAGGGGGGAGGGGAGCTAGCTCCTGAGGTGTTTGAGTGGAGCTGCCACCCCGAGGAACAATACTTCGCACTCCATGATGCCTTGGATGGATGTCATAAACTCTTCCCTTCCCACAAGGGGACCTGGGTTGGGGAGCTCGCCGTGATCATCACTACCACCTTAACCTCCAGCCATGACACTCTCCCGAGATCTTCTATGTTGGTCACTCTCCACGCTCACCGCACTAAAATGTTGAAGCCGAAATTTGGTCTCTGTGGAGTTCGGGGTCACTAGAAAGGCGTGACCTCACACTTATTGCACTCAGGGGGGTGTCACGGACCAAAGGCTCAGGAAACTAGGAACAGACCCTCGGCTCTAGCGTGGAGGTCCCACCTCACACCCGGAAGATCTTGGTGATCTCCCCCTCCCTAGCCAATGCTGAGCTAGGTGCCTTGGAGGATGAAGAGAGAGTGAAGAAGTGATGCTCTCCAAGGCACCTCTAAGGGCCTATTTATAGTTTTCTGGGAATGACCTGCAAATAACAAGCCTCCACTACTCTGAAAATTACCAAAATGCCCCCGGATTGGCCCGCCAACAGCCAAATCCTGCTGTTCTAAGCGGCTAATTGCAGTCCACCAGGGGTAGTCCCTCAAGCCGGGCGAACTGGCGGTTAGGCGGGCACTAGGCCGGGCGAGCAGGCGGCCTGGGAGCTGGGGGCCTTGGAGCTGGGGCCTGGCGAGCTGCGGCCTGGGAGGGCTGCGGCCTGGCGAGACGGCCTGCTTGGCGAAACGGCGGCCTGACTGGCGAGACGGGCTGCTTGGCGAAACGGCGGCCTGACTGGCAAGACGGGGCCTGGCGAGACGGCGGCCTGGCTGGCGAGACGCGACCTGGCGAGATAGCCTGCTTGGCTGGCGAGACGCGGCCTGGCGAGCGAGACGCGGCCTGGAGAGCGAGACGCGGCCTGGCGAGAGGGCCTGCTTGGCTGGCGAGACGCAGCTTGGGCGGCCTGGCCGTGCTGAGGTGTCTTGGGCGGCCTGGGGCCGGGGCGACTCTTCAAAGGGACCCCGGGGGAGACAAATATTTCCTCCCCCTACTAGTATATTACAAGTGCTAGGCCTAAATTGGACACCAACAGTGCAAAACCACTCAAAAAGCTTAAAAATACAAAGTTGATCTTGCGCCTGCCGAGGGGACCCTACTCTGCGAATACGGGATTGTACATTCATCTTTGTTTTTATAATATTATTATTGGAATTACAATTAGAAGGGTAAAAAATCTCCTTGCCTGCTCTTAAAGAAATACTTAGTACTTAGCATTTAGGCCGTCCTATAACATTAATTTTCAATTGATGCATGCTTGAAGAGTTTTAGGTGTCTTTTGTTCTATTTTCATGACCTCTTTGTCCCAATTTAAGTCCCATTTGAATTCACATGCTTTTTAATTGAAAAACATGTTTATATTCAGGATGAGTCACCAGAATATTTCCTTGGACATGATTTAGAATCAAATGCCTATCAGACAATTACTGCCATTGATCATTAAATTTCTAGAAGCATACCTTATGCTCTCATATTTAACAATCAAGAACATTGATAAGATTAAAATGAAATTTTTTGGGTTGATAATGTAAATATTTAAGTTAATTCACAAATTAGAAAGAAATTATTGGTAGCAGATGCTGCTCCTTCCCCCGGAGTCCAGTACTTTAGTTATTCGATTTTCAAATGTGCTCTCGTGGGTTCCCAGCAACATGTGTGGTCGGGTCGGGGCACTGTCGTGATTGAGATAATGTCGCACTTGGCACGGGGGGGGGGGGGGGGGGGGGGGGGGGGGGGGGGGGTGCATTGTCACTCGTGTGTGTTCATGTGCGAAGAACTCCCCATGCGAACTGTGCAAATCAACCGTCAGATTTCTTGTGTTCGCCTATACATTCGACGGCCCAGCAAATTCAGTACCGCCGCCGCCAGCTGTGGGCTCGCCGGCGCTCTACCGCCAGGGGTTCGTCAGCCGTCGGCGGCGGCATTGAATTTGCTTGATCGTCGGATGTCGAGGCGAACACAGGAAATCAGACGGTTGATTTGGACAGTTCGCATGAGTTGTTCACATATGAACACTCCCCATATAGGAGAGCGTTCAAGTGCGAACAACCGTCTGTCCGAACACAGCAATTCCACCGCCGGTCGGGGGCTCGCCGGCGACCGACCGCTCAGGTTTCGTCGGCGAGCCCATGGCTGGCGGCAGTGGAATTCCTGTCAATCTTCAATCCAGCGCCTCTGCCGCCGTCCGTGGGCTCGTCGGTGACCGGCTGCCCGAGGTTCGTTGGCATGGCCGTTGACGAACCCCGGGCGGCCAGTCGTCGGCGGCTACACTGAATATTTTGTGCCATCGGATGTATAGGCGAACACAGGAAATCAACGGTTTATTTGCATAGTTCGCACAGTTTGCATGGGGAGTTGTGTTGGTGTAATTTTTGGAAGTTGACCGAAGTCAAACGGTGGGATATAAATATATATGTGTGATAATATATATATATTTTTATGCATTAATATATTCCAAGTGAAACGGTGCGTGGCGGAAACTGAAAGACAAGCATTTAATGGTGATACACGTGGCGTTTCATGGTTTGATAATAATGCCTATATATAGGTGTTGATGGCTAAGCGGAAAACAGTAGATAAGCGGAAGCATTGTGAAGGTGCTGAAGAAATCCTGCGGCCTCCAAGTGGCGAACTCCAAAGAAAAAAAAAAAACGAAAGCTTTGTAAAGCGCACGTGGATTGGTGGCTGCGACCTCCTGTTGAAAACAGAAAATTGCATGTAGCAGCATACGGACAAGTTATTGCGGATAAGCTTCACGCGGACTTTTTTGTTGTGGCTATTTCCTGTGAAAAAAAAAGGAATAGTGTTGGCAAAATAGTTTGCGGACTGCTTGCAAATTGCAGCCTTGCGAACAGCAGTTCCTGCGGACAAAATCTTACATGCAATTTTTCCGGATAGCTGCGCTGGCGAACTCTGAAGAGTGACGATCCTTGTTTGCAAGCCCTTGTAAAATTGTAGTGTGTGTGCAAGCTCTTGTACTAGTTTTGTGATCAAGTGTTGTGATAAGTTGTAATCTTGTTTTGAATTCAGTTTATAAAATTTTTGGTTTGCATTATTTGGGTGTCCACGTTTCTCGCTTCCAACAGTGGTATCAAAGCCAGGTTGTGATCCTTGGTGGTAACTCAGCAGAGTTGAAGAGATCGCGACAATGGAGATGGTAAATGCTATGCCGGGTCAAGTTCCCAAGTTGACGAAGACGAATTATGAGAACTGGAGCATCCAGATGAGAGTGCTGCTAGCATCAACTACTGAGCAAGAGGCGGCGTTGACTAACGCACAAAGGACGGCACTGAGAGAGGCAAGGAAGAGAGACAAGAAGGCATTGTTCTTGTTATATCAAGGGGTTGATGAAACAACCTTTGAAAAGATCTCGGATGCTAGAACCTCTAAAGAAGCATGGGAAACCTTGCAACGCTCCTTGCAAGGAGTTGACAAGGCAAAGAAGGTGAAGCTACAATCTCTCCGAGCTGAGTATGAAGTTATCAAGATGCAGAACTCTGAGAAAGTTGGTGACTATGTGACTCGTCTGCGAACGCTTGCAAATGAAATGAAGCGCAATGGAGAAACGATCGATGATGTCAGTTTTATGGCGAAACTTTTGCGATCTATGTCGAAGAAGTTCAATTATATTGTAGTGGCAATAGAAGAGTCAAAAGATCTCACTCAAATGTCTATCGATGAACTTATAGGCTCTCTGCAAGCCCATGAATACCGCATGCTACAAGATGAAGATTCAAGTGGCTTAGAGAAAGCACTTCAGACTCAGCTAAACTTTGGAGAGAGTTCAGGAAGAGGAGGTGGCCAACGAGGTCGAGGCTACCAAAGCAGAGGCAGAGGAAGAAGAGGAGGAAGACATCAGAACTTCCAGAGAGAGGCGGAGCAACCTCAAGGTAGAGAGCAAGAAGGAAGAGGTAGAGGCCATGGAAGAGGCCGAGGCAGAGGCCGTGGTGGAATGGCACAAGTCTAATGTTACAACTGTAATAGGTTTGGGCACATGAGTTATGACTGTAGACTTCTAAGGAGGAATGAGGAGACCAATCACTATGCTGAAGCAAGAAACACTGGTGGTGATCCAATGATGTTCTTGACTTATAGGGGAGCTGAAGGAGGTAGAAATGAAGTTTGGTACTTGGACACAGGAGCGAGCAACCATATGTGTGGTGAGAAGGAGTTGTTCGCTAACCTTGAATCAAGTGCTGGTGAGGTTAGCTTTGGTGATGCTTCAAAGATCTCCGTAGAAGGCAAAGGGTTGATAGTGGTCACCCTAAATGGTGAGTGTAACACCTCCCCTGTAATGGACGTATAATATGGGTCCGGCCGGGGCCCCACAACATACGAACGCCACAGCTTTAGTATTAAAAGTTGATATGGCTACCCAAACTCAAAACACTTGCACAACACAGCGGAAAAACGAGCACAACTAGAAGTTATCCACTAACCCAAAAGAGTAAACAAATGGCCTTAAGGCCTTACATCAAATGTCCAAAAGTAAACAGTACATCAAACATGAACGTGCTCAGCACTCCTAATCTACCTCGACATGCAAGCCGGACAAAATAGTCTCAAACATACATCAATCACAAGTAGTGCTACCAAAAGAGAAGACACTTCATTGGCTTAGGCCTTTTTGGCCGGCGTGCTAGCTCCTGCGTGCGATCCTTGCCCTGTAAAAATTATTAGTAACGTGGGTCAGCAAAGGCTGACCTCAAACTGTGTAACAACACATCTCCTCCCGGCCGCCCCTAACGGACCCCGGGGAACCCTCCAACCTGCAAGTCAGCACTTCATATGCAATATAAATTTCTATAGATAGAAAAGCATTAAAACAGGCTTGGATGTCTCAAACAACAAACATGTTCTCTACTGGTTGAGCATATAAAAAAAGGGCCTACTATACAACATGAATGCAACACCCGGGCTTCACCCAAGGTACCCTACAACGTATGCATCTAGCACAACATCACATCATTTGGGTACTCACATTTCCCCAATTGGCATAAAGCCGCAAACATTGAGGGAGACACAACTCCCTCACACGGCGCACAGGCCGCCACATGGAATTCTTGCCAAGGCCCCACCCGCTCGTGGGCTTAGCCCCGGGCTTGCCTGCAAGCTCTGACGTCTCATGTCAGGATTCCAACAACCACAGACTGACCGATTCTAAGAAGCCTTGCTGGACCCCACCCGCTCATGGCCTCTTTGCCCGGGCTTGCCCCAAGCTTGGCATTCTCGTCAGTCTCACAGAAGGGGACTAGTCTCGCCGGGACACTCTCCACACATGACGCACATGTCACGGGATAGCCAGCCGACCACAGAGACATAGCCACGCCTTGGCACAACACAACCAAGACTAAACACATCGCAATCCCTCTTTGTACCGCAGCGTTCCCGCGCACCAAGGAAAACATCTCCAACTCGTGCGGAGCTAACCTTGTCCACCAAGGAAACCATCTCCATTCTCATACGGAGCTAACCTTGTCCCTCAAGGAAACCATCTACCGCCACGAGGAGCTAACCTTGTCCGGGTTCGACTACATGTACCCTTTTCAAGCAAACAGGACAATCACCACCACAACACAAACGACATCTTGCCGCAACGGAAATCTCTACGAATCCCTAAGTTCGTATGCAACATCACCGAGTCGGACTAACGGTCGCGACTACGGCTTCACCCACCATGCCTAATCCACTAGCGAAGCGGATCTCTAATGCAAAGATATGCCGGGGACGGACTCAATCGACCCGGAAGTTCCTCTTGAAACTTGGCAAGCCAAAACCCCTCTCATTTGAGAGTTTGGTGCCCAAAAATTAGAGAAAAGAAAACTAGATGATGCTAAAACGTACATCCTAAAGACCGAGAGGAGAGATGTCGTTACCTTCCGACTCCTCTTCCTTGCCATGGCAAAATAGCCGGATGGAAAACTTCGCAATGCTCCAAGCTTCACGGATCCGGACTTGGCTCACGATTTGGAGCTCCGAAACCCTTCCTACAGCCCAAGAGTTCTTCTTCTTCCTCCTTGCTCTAGTTTCTCTCAAGAACTAAGAAAGAGAGAACTTGAAAAAGAATGAGGATCTGTAACCCTAAAATCGGACTTAACTGCCCAGGAGATGGCCTGAACCGTTAGATCCCAAAACCAGAAAAAGACTGGCCGCGATTCGCCTGGAAAATAAAAGACCTGGGCCGAACACGGCCTGGCACACGCCCGTGTCCAGGGCCGTGTGCCTCATTCGCCGTCTCAAATCGACGCGCCTGGAATCAGACACGGGCATTCGACACGCCCGTGTTCAATCCGACACGCCCGTGTCCCCAGTGACACGGCCGTGTGGCCTGCCGTGTATCTCCAACGACACGGCCCCAACACCAACCCGAGAGGTGACACGGCCTGGGACACGCCCGTGTCCCAAGCCGTGTGCCAAGTCCCGACACCCGTCGACAGGCTTTGTGTCGACACCGCGGAAAAACGTCGAGCGAAGATCGTCGACCAAGCGGGACACGCCCTGTGACACGCCCGTGTCACAGGCCGTGTGCCCCAGTCTCGACACTTTGTCGAGCGAAAGTGTCGACACTTGGGCCAAGTGTCGACACGGCCTCGACACGCCCTGCGACACGCCCGTGTCGCAGGCCGTGTGCCCCACTCTCGACACTCTGTCGAGCACAAAGTGTCGACACTTGGGCCGAGTGTCGACACGGCCTCGACACGCCCTGCGACACGCCCGTGTCGCAGGCCGTGTGCCTCACTCTCGACACTCTGTCGAGCACAAAGTGTCGACACTTGGGCCGAGTGTCGACACGGCCTCGACACGCCCTGCGACATGCCCGTGTCGCAGGCCGTGTGCCTCCTGCCAGAACCCAAAAATTTTCAGCACTGCAGACTGAACCTCTTGCAAAAACTGGGGTGTTACAACTCTTCCCCACTTAACAGAATTTCGTCCCGAAATTACAAAACAAAAGTGTACAAAACTTAAATTGTACCTGACAAAAATAGTTCTGGATAGTCTTCTAACATGGCCTGTTCTCGCTCCCAAGAGAACTCCTCACGACCGCAGTTGTCCCAACGAACTTTCACAAGTTTAACCTCTTTATTCCGCAGTTGCCGAATCTCCGAATCTTCGATAGCGATTGGAAGGACTCGCGTCCTCAAGTCTTCGTCAATCGGCACCGATGCCGGCTCAATCACCACGCTAGCCTCCACCAAGGCTTTCCTCAACACGGAGACGTGGAAGACGTCATGTAATCCACTCAAATCTGCGAACAACGCCAACCGATAGGCTGCTTCTCCTACCCGCTCAACAATTTCAAAAGGCCCCAAAAACCTTGGACTCAACTTCTTGAGTCGGCGAATCCGCGAGACGCCTTTGAACGGCTTGACCTTCAGATAAACCCAATCACCAACTGCAAATTCTAACTTCCGGTGACGAGCATTGAAATATTTTGCTTGTCTGTCTTGTGCCACCTTCATACGCTCTTGGATGGTCCGTACCATCTCACAAGCGTCAGCTACCGCATCCTTTCCCAGAAGTTTGGTGTCTCCCGCCTCTGCCCAAGACATTGGCGTTCGACACCGCCTCCCATACAAAGCTTCGTATGGCGCCATCTTTTATACTAGCTTGAAAACCGTTGTTGTACGCAAATTCTACCATGAAGAGGTGATCCTCCCACCTCTTGCCAAAATCAAGAACGCACATCCTCAACATATCCTCCATAGTACGGTTCGTTCTCTCCGTTTGCCCATCAGTTTGAGGATGGAACGCCGTACTGAACTTTAGCTTCGTGCCCAAGCTCTTTTGAACCAGTCTCCAGTCCTTGGACGTAAACCGTCCATCGCGATCACTAACTATGCTCTTAGGAATTCCGTGCAGTCGCACAATGTTGCGAACATACAACTCCACCAGCTTCTCCACGCTGTCCTCTTTCCGGTTCGGGATGAAGTGAGCCACCTTGGTTAGGCGATCCACGATCACCCAAATAGCATCATTACCATGCTGCGATCTAGGCAAACCATGCACAAAGTCCATGGATATGTCCTCAAATTTCCACTCAGGAATTGGAAGGGGCTTCAGGAACCCGCCCGGTTTCTGACATTCGGCCTTCACCAAGGCACATGTTTGGCAACGACTCACATACAAAGCTACATCTCGCTTCAACCCCGGCCACCAAAAGGATTTCTTCATATCCAAGTACATCTTTGTACTGCCCGGGTGAATGGAGTACTTTGAGAAGTGAGCCTCAAACATCAACTCCTCACGGAGATTGCCAAACTGCGGTACACAAACCCTTCCGCCCTTCCTTAGAATCCCATCAATCATCTCCCAGGTGCTGCTCTCGCCCGTTTGAGCCTCCAACACAAAAGGTTGAAACTCCACATCCAACCGAGTCGCTTCCCGAATACGATCGGACAAGTCGCTTTGCACTTCAATCCAGTTCAACCGGGCCACGCTAGACTCGCCTCTCGCAACACATTCCAACCCAAGGGACTCCCATTCCCGAACCAACCGCTCATCATGAGCTTCGATCCAATTTCCTTGCCCCGAGTACTTTCTACTCAACGCATCCGCCACCACGTTGGCTTTACCCGGCGTATACTGAATCGCCACTTCGTAGTCTCCAAGAAACTCAACCCATCTGCGTTGCCGCATATTCAAGTCCTTTTGATCTAAGAGATACTTCAGGCTTTTATGGTCCGTGAAGATCTCCACCCTTGCGCCATACACATAGTGTCGCCAAATTTTCAGTGCGAAGATTACCGCCGCCAGCTCCAAATCATGGACGGGGTAATTCCTCTCATGAGGTTTCAGCTGTGTAGACCCAAAAGCTATCACCTTCCCATGTTGCACCAAAACGCAACCCAAACCGCATCCCGATGCGTCACTGAAAATTTGAAATCCATCGGTCCCTTGCGGTAAACTCAGGATCGGAGCCATCATAAGCCTCTCCTTCAGGGCCTCAAATGCTTGACCGCACTCTTGGGTCCACACAAATTTATGGTCTTTGCGAGTGAGAGAGGTGAGGGGCAGAGCTATCTTCGAGAAATTCTCCACGAATCTCCTATAATACCCGGCTAGTCCAAGAAAACTTCGGACTTCCGCCACGGTCCTCAACACCGGCCAATCTCTGATGGCCTCCACCTTCGCTGGATCCACTGCCACCCCATCACCACTAATCACGTGGCCCAAAAATGCCACCTTCTCCAACCAGAACTCGCATTTGGAGAATTTTGCATACAACTCATTCTCCCTCAACACTTGCAAAACTATTCTCAAGTGGGTCTCATGCTCCACTTCCGACTTGGAGTACACCAGGATGTCATCAATGAAGACAACCACAAACGAATCCAAGTAATCCCGAAATACTCGATTCATCAGATCCATGAACACCGATGGTGTGTTCGTCAACCCGAACGGCATCACCGTAAACTCAAAGTGTCCATACCTTGTACCAAAGGCAGTTTTGGGTATGTCCTCATCCCGAATTCGTAGCTGATAGTATCCCGACTTCAAGTCCAACTTCGAATATACCACTGACCCCACCAATTGGTCAAACAGGTCGTCTATCCGAGGGATCGGATACTTATTCTTGACGGTCAACTTATTAAGCTCTCGGTAGTCTATGCACAGGTGCATGCTACCGTCCTTCTTCTTTACAAACAACACCGGTGCGCTCCACGGTGAAGAACTGGGTCTAATATACCCTTGCTCCAACAGTTCCTGCAACTGTACCTTAAGTTCCGCCAACTCCTTTGGTGCCATCCTAAAGGGAGGACGCGACACCGGTCTAGCCTCCGGCACTAGCTCGATCGAAAAGTCGATCTCCCGCCGAGGAGGCGCTCCAGGAAGTTCATCCGGAAACACATCCTTGAACTCTGCCACCACAGGCACTTCCTCAATAGACAGTTGGGAGAGACGAACCTCCAGTAACGCTACAAGCGCTACACCACCCTGGTTAACCGCCCGCACCAACTGCATGGCCGATATCAGGGAACAGGCCACTCCCCCAAGGCCCTCAAACTTGACTTCTGTTTGCCCTTTACTCCTTAGAGTCACTACCTTGGATAAACAATCAATACTGGCGCGCTGCTCTGCAAGCCAGTCCATGCCCAAAATGACATCGAACTCTACTAATGGTAACACTGCCGCTACCAGAGCGAAGACAACTCCGTCCAGCTCCCAACAAATGCGCCCTTTAGCCCCGGTGGTCATAGATGACCCATTGGGCATGCGCACTTTCAACTCTGCTTCCGACGAGAAAGACTCAACTCCTATTCTCTGGATGAAGCTCTCCGCAAGAAAGGAGTGCGATGCTCCCGTATCAAACAATACCCTAGCGGGGTATCCGGAAACTAACACGAAGCCTACAACATAGACATTACACAAAAGTCCAAAAGGATGAAGCACCAAATTTAAACTTAAATTCTCTTCATACGTCACCACATCAGTCTGGCGGATCGCTTCTTGCTGTCCAAGGTTGTAAGCCCTTGGTTGCACCGGTTGGAACCGAGAAGCGCTCGACTCCGCCATCTTTCCTTTCTCTGCAGCACTGGGGCCCGAGCGCACAGACTGCTCCTGCTTTGACTCTTGCCCCGCTCCCCCTTGCTGACAAGCACGGGCTATGTGCCCAACCTTCCCGCAGTTGTAGCACGTCGGCGGTCCCCTAGAGTGGGAACCCCCAGGCGTCCAGTTGCTCCTCTCAACAGATCTGGAAGTGTAAGGCTTCTTCCTCCACCTACTCCGATCAGACTTACTATGAGATTGGGAAGGCTTCCCTTCCCCTTGCTTGGGAGTAAAACCCTTACGACGTTGGGTTCGCTCCAAATCATTCTCCAAACTCCTGGCGGCTTCAACTAGCTCATTAAATCCCGCCCTCTTCATGGAGATGAGGGGTTGTCTCAGATTCTCCCTCAAACCTTGGTAGAAGAGGTTATCCCTCTCTACATCATCCGCCATTGTCGTTCCCGCATAACGACCCAAACGGGTGAACTCTTGCACGTACTCATCCACTGTCTTATCTCGCTGCATTAGATGCAGAAACTGCCTCTGCAGGGCCAACCGAGTTGAAACTGGGATATACCTCTTAAGAAAAGCGTCCCCGAACTCTTCCACTGACGGGGTGCGTCCCGGAAACTGGCGGCCGCTATGGCTCACCCACCACAACTTGGCGTCTCCTTCCAACATGAACGCCGCATACTCAGCTTTCTTTTCCTCTAGCGTCTCTGCCGCCCTTAACAGTTCTTGAATGCGAACCCACCAGTCCTCCGCATCCGTTGGCGTTCCAACACCCTTGAAAGGCGGGGGATGGAAACTCAGGAAATACTTCATGTGTCGGTCTCCATGTCCGACAACTACCCTCTCCGCCAAAGGCTCCACTCGCCTGGCTTCTGCTCCTGGCACGGCCGTTGCCGTATCTGGTGTGGCAGGGGCTGCCACCTGAGCCGCTGCTGCAGCTTGAGCTGCCACCATCGCTTCTGCAAGCATACGGCAGAAGTCGGCCGGGTTTACACCCGTGCCCAAAAGGCCTGGAGCAGTAGCACTGCTCGCCGAGAGATCATCCCTTGCTCTTGAAGTGCCCGCCTCGTTGCTTGCACTCTTCAGGAAGACAAGAAATAAGGGATTAGTCTCCAATCTCAAGACTAAAACATAAGGACACTCAAGGTCCCGCGTTACTCTTATGTGGATAACTTCTCTACGCACTAACCTTGAATCTAACCTGCCTCTGATACCAAATTGTAACACCTCCCCTGTAATGGACGTATATTATGGGTCCGGCCGGGGCCCCACAACATACGAACGCCACAGCTTTAGTATTAAAAGTTGATATGGCTACCCAAACTCAAAACACTTGCACAACACAGCGGAAAAACGAGCACAACTAGAAGTTATCCACTAACCCAAAAGAGTAAACAAATGGCCTTAAGGCCTTACATCAAATGTCCAAAAGTAAACAGTACATCAAACATGAACGTGCTCAGCACTCCTAATCTACCTCGGCATGCAAGCCGGACAAAATAGTCTCAAACATACATCAATCACAAGTAGTGCTACCAAAAGAGAAGACACTTCATTGGCTTAGGCCTTTTTGGCCGGCGTGCTAGCTCCTGCGTGCGATCCTTGCCCTGTAAAAATTATTAGTAACGTGGGTCAGCAAAGGCTGACCTCAAACTGTGTAACAACACATCTCCTCCCGGCCGCCCCTAACGGACCCCGGGGAACCCTCCAACCTGCAAGTCAGCACTTCATATGCAATATAAATTTCTATAGATAGAAAAGCATTAAAACAGGCTTGGATGTCTCAAACAACAAACATGTTCTCTACTGGTTGAGCATATAAAGAAAGGGCCTACTATGCAACATGAATGCAACACCCGGGCTTCACCCAAGGTACCCTACAATGTATGCATCTAGCACAACATCACATCATTTGGGTACTCACATTTCCCCAATTGGCATAAAGCCGCAAACATTGAGGGAGACACAACTCCCTCACACGGCGCACAGGCCGCCACATGGAATTCTTGCCAAGGCCCCACCCGCTCGTGGGCTTAGCCCCGGGCTTGCCTGTAAGCTCTGACGTCTCATGTCAGGATTCCAACAACCACAGACTGACCGATTCTAAGAAGCCTTGCTGGACCCCACCCGCTCATGGCCTCTTTGCCCGGGCTTGCCCCAAGCTTGGCATTCTCGTCAGTCTCACAGAAGAGGACTAGTCTCGCTGGGACACTCTCCACACATGACGCACATGTCACGGGATAGCCAGCCGACCACGGAGACATAGCCACGCCTTGGCACAACACAACCAAGACTAAACACATCGCAATCCCTCTTTATACCGCAGCGTTCCCGCGCACCAAGGAAAACATCTCCAACTCGTGCGGAGCTAACCTTGTCCACCAAGGAAACCATCTCCATTCTCATACGGAGCTAACCTTGTCCCTCAAGGAAACCATCTACCGCCACGAGGAGCTAACCTTGTCCGGGTTCGACTACATGTACCCTTTTCAAGCAAACGAGACAATCACCACCACAACACAAACGACATCTTGCCGCAACGGAAATCTCTACGAATCCCTAAGTTCGTATGCAACATCACCGAGTCGGACTAATGGTCGCGACTACGGCTTCACCCACCATGCCTAATCCACTAGTGAAGCGGATCTCTAATGCAAAGATATGCCGGGGACGGACTCAATCGACCCGGAAGTTCCTCTTGAAACTTGGCAAGCCAAAACCCCTCTCATTTGAGAGTTTGGTGCCCAAAAATTAGAGAAAAGAAAACTAGATGATGCTAAAACATACATCCTAAAGACCGAGAGGAGAGATGTCGTTACCTTCCAACTCCTCTTCCTTGCCATGGCAAAATAGCCGGATGGAAAACTTCGCAATGCTCCAAGCTTCACGGATCCGGACTTGGCTCGCGATTTGGAGCTCCGAAACCCTTCCTACAGCCCAAGAGTTCTTCTTCTTCCTCCTTGCTCTAGTTTCTCTCAAGAACTAAGAAAGAGAGAACTTGAAAAAGAATGAGGATCTGTAACCCTAAAATCGGACTTAACTGCCCAGGAGATGGCCTGAACCGTTAGATCCCAAAACCAGAAAAAGACTGGCCGCGATTCGCCTGGAAAATAAAAGACCTGGGCCGAACACGGCCTGACACACGCCCGTGTCCAGGGCCCTGTGCCTCATTCGCCGTCTCAAATCGACGCGCCTGGAATCAGACACGGGCATTCGACACGCCCGTGTTCAATCCGACACGCCCGTGTCCCCAGTGACACGGCCGTGTGGCCTGCCGTGTATCTCCAACGACACGGCCCCAACACCAACCCGAGAGGTGACACGGCCTGGGACACGCCCGTGTCCCAAGCCGTGTGCCAAGTCCCGACACCCGTCGACAGGATTTGTGTCGACACCGTGGAAAAACGTCGAGCGAAGATCGTCGACCAAGCGGGACACGCCCTGTGACACGCCCGTGTCACAGGCCGTGTGCCCCAGTCTCGACACTTTGTCGAGCGAAAGTGTCGACACTTGGGCCAAGTGTCGACACGGCCTCGACACGCCCTGCGACACGCCCGTGTCGCAGGCCGTGTGCCCCACTCTCGACACTCTGTCGAGCACAAAGTGTCGACACTTGGGCCGAGTGTCGACACGGCCTCGACACGCCCTGCGACACGCCCGTGTCGCATGCCGTGTGCCTCACTCTCGACACTCTGTCGAGCACAAAGTGTCGACACTTGGGCCGAGTGTTGACACGGCCTCGACACGCCCTGCGACACGCCCGTGTCGCAGGCCGTGTGCCTCCTGCCAGAACCCAAAAATTTTCAGCACTGCAGACTGAACCTCTTGCAAAAACTGGGGTGTTACAGTGAGAAGGTGCATCTCAATGATGTGTTCTATGTTCCAGGCTTGAAGAGTAATATCTTAAGCCTAGGACAGTTGGTGGAGAAAGGTTACTGCATTCAGTTGAAGGATGGTTTATTATCTATGAAGAACCAGCAAGGAAAAGAGGTGGTGAAAGTAAAGATGACGACGAATCGTCTCTTTACGTTGAAGATGGATGCCAAGGAGACAGCATGCCTAGTAAGAACTGAAGAGGAAGAAGAAGCCTGGTTATGGCACCATAGGATGGGTCACTTAGGCTTCAGTGGTCTGAAGCTTCTGTCACATGCGAAGATGGTGGAAGGTTTGCCTAAGATCTTACCGCCACAGAAGATCTGTGAAGCTTGTACAAAGGGAAAGCAGACGCGACAGAGTTTTGAAGGAGGAAAGTCTCGTAGAGCAAGGAGACAGCTTGAACTGGTTCATTCAGACATTGCTGGTCCGTTTGATATTACCTCAATTGGAGGAAGCAAATACTATATTACCTTCACTGATGATTTTAGTCGGAAGTGTTGGGTTTACTTCTTGAAGGAGAAGTCTGAGGCCCTTGACAAGTTCAAGGAGTTCAAGACAATGACAGAGAAGGAAAGTGGACAACCACTGAAGGTGCTCAGGACTAATAGAGGTGGGGAGTACACCTCTAAGTTATTTGATGTTTTCTGCAAAGAGCATGAGATTGCTCATCAGTTGATTGCAGCATACTCACCTCAGCAGAACGGAGTTGCTGAGCGAAAGAACTTGACGATTCAGAACATGGCAAGGAGTTTGATAAAGGGCAAGAAGTTGCCGAAGATGTTCTGGGTTGAAGCAGTACAATGTGCTGTGTACTTGTTGAACAGATGTCCAACGAAGAGTGTGAAGTTCAAGACTCCATATGAGGCATGGAGTGGATGGAAGCCAAGTGTGCAACACTTGAGAGTGTTTGGGTTTGTAGCTTATGCTCACGTCCCTGAGTAGAAGAGGAAGAAGCTGGATGATAAGAGTGAGAAGTGTATATTTGTAGGCTACGCTCCGATGAGTAAAGCTTATAAGTTATACAACCCAGTGACAAAGAAGGCAATCATCTCTAGAGATGTGTTGTTTGAAGAAGATAGCTGCTGGAGCTGGGATGAGAAGGAAAGAAGCGTCAAAGGAATGTTCTATGACGATGATGATGAAGAAGGTGGTCACGAAGTTGAAGTTGATGATGGTGGAGCCGAACCACCATCACCACCGAGCAGAGATTTAGGGGGAGCTTCGACTCCCTACTCTAGTGGAGTAAGCACCAACAGAAGCAGTTCTGATAGAGCAAGCACCAGCAGGAGCATCTCTAATGGTTCTCAACATAGGATGAGAAGGTTGGAGGAAATCTACGAGGACACGGAGCCAATTCATGCTAATTTTTCTTTATATTGTCTTTTAGCAGATTGTGAGCCGTACTCGTATGATGAAGCAGCTCAAGAGAAGACTTGGAGGAAAGCAATGGATGAAGAGATGACATCCATCAAAAGGAATGATACTTGGGAGTTGGTCACTCTGCCGGCGGGTCATAAGCCCATTGGTGTGAAATGGGTGTATAGAGTGAAGAAGAACAAGGATGGAGAAGTGGAGAAGCACAAGGCAAGACTCGTCGCAAAAGGCTACCGACAAGTCCAAGGTGTGGACTACGACGAGGTGTTTGCTCCAGTAGCGCGGATAGACACTATCAGACTGATCATTGCACTAGTTGCTCAATATAAGTGGAAGATCTGTCAGATGGACGTCAAGTCCGCATTTCTTAATGGTTATCTGGAAGCAGATGTGTACGTCCAGCAGCCTCCTGGATATGAAGTGATAGGCCAAGATAGGAAGGTCTACAAATTGAAGAAGGCGTTGTACGGGTTGAAGCAAGCGCCTCGTGTTTGGAATGAAAGAATAGATGCATACTTTCAGAAAAACAGGTTCATGAAGAGCCCGTATGAGTACGCACTCTATACGAAGGTGGAGAAGAACGGTGATATCATGGTCGTATGCTTGTATGTTGACGACATGATATTCACAGGAAACAACCCTCTCATGTTCGAAGAGTTTAGGAAGACAATGAAGAAGGAGTTTGAGATGACAGATTTGGGTGAACTCACTTACTTCTTGGGCATATAAGTGCAACAGAGTGAAGAAGGGATCTTCATCTCTCAGAAGAAGTATGCAGAGGAGATTCTGAAGAAGTTCCGGATGGAGAACAGTAAGACTATCTCTACTCCTGCTGATCCGGGAATGAAGCTGAGGAAGGATTCAAAGGAAGAAGCAGTTGACTCAACGTTGTTCAAGAGTCTAGTTGGAAGTCTACGCTACCTGACTTTCACTAGGCCCGATATCATGTATGCGGTTGGAGTTGTTAGCAGATATATGGAGGAGCCGAAGCAAGATCACTACACAGCAGCAAAGAGAATCTTGAGGTATGTGAATGAGACGAGAGATCATGGTTTGATGTACTCAACTGCAGAGGAGTTGAAGCTGGTCGGGTACTCTGATAGTGATTACGGAGGAGATGTGAATGACCGGAAGAGCACTTCTGGATACGCTTTTCATATGGGAACATCAGTGTTCTCATGGTGTTCAAAGAAACAGGCAACGATCGCCTTGTCTACCTGCGAAGCTGAGTACATCGCAGCGGCAGCCTGTACGTGTCAAGCAATTTGGTTGAGAAATCTCCTGCATGAGTTGCACCATGCACAGGATGGTCCTGTGACGGTGTATGTGGTTAACATGTCTGCAATTCAGCTAGCGAAGAATCCAGTGTTGCATGGGCGCAATAAGCATATCGAGACAAAGTACCAATTTCTTCGAGAGCAAGTGCGGCAGAAGGTGGTGGAGTTAGTTTATTGCCCCACAGGAGAGCAGATAGCAGATATTTTCACCAAGGCGTTGAATACCGAGACGTTCCTAAAATGCAAGAGCAAACTCGGCATGTGCTGCCGTGTTTGAGGGGGAGATTGTTGGTGTAATTTTTGGAAGTTGACCGAAGTCAAACGGTGGGATATAAATATATATGTGTGATAATATATATATATTTTTATGCATTAATATATTCCAAGTGAAACGGTGCGTGGCGGAAACTGAAAGACAAGCATTTAATGGTGATACACGTGGCGTTTCATGGTTTGATAATAATGCCTATATATAGGTGTTGATGGCTAAGCGGAAAACAGTAGATAAGCGGAAGCATTGTGAAGGTGCTGAAGAAATCCTGCGGCCTCCAAGTGGCGAACTCCAAAGAAAAAAAAACGGAAGCTTTGTAAAGCGCACGTGGAGTGGTGGCTGCGACCTCCTGTTGAAAACAGAAAATTGCATGTAGCAGCATACGGACAAGTTATTGCGGATAAGCTTCACACGGACTTTTTTGTTGTGGCTATTTCCTGTGAAAAAAAAAGGAATAGTGTTGGCAAAATAGTTTGCGGACTGCTTGCAAATTGCAGCCTTGCGAACAGCAGTTCCTGCAGACAAAATCTTACATGCAATTTTTCCGGATAGCTGCGCTGGCGAACTCTGAAGAGTGACGATCCTTGTTTGCAAGCTCTTGTAAAATTGTAGTGTGTGTGCAAGCTCTTGTACTAGTTTTGTGATCAAGTGTTGTGATAAGTTGTAATCTTGTTTTGAATTCAGTTTATAAAATTTTTGGTTTGCATTATTTGGGTGTCCACGTTTCTCGCTTCCAACAAGTTGTTCCCATATGAACACTCACCGTATAGGATGGTGTTCAAGTGCGAACCACTGTCAGTGTGAACTGTGCGAACCCAACAATTCGACCGCCGCCGCCGCTGGTCATGGGCTTGTGGGCGGCCGATCGCCGGCAAGCCCACGGCCGGCGGCGGCGATGGAATTGTTGTGTTCGCACAGTTCGCATAGTTCACACAGATGGTGGTTCGCACTTGAACGTCACCCTATATAAATATAAATATATAAATTTACGCGCGCGCGCACACATACATACATTTAGGAAAATATATTTGCCAAGGTGCGAAGTTCATTATCTGTCCGTCCGATCTTCCTCTTTCTACTGGCGGGATTCTCCCTCCCGATCAAGCCCTACCGAGGCGCTAGATCCTCTCCCGGCGAAGGTGGGAGCGACACATCTGATCGTGCTGGTGGAATCTCGAACCTCGCCCGGCGCCGACGGCTCTTTTGTGGCCGACAGCGGCAACTCTCTCTCCCGGCGGCAGCATCTCTTTCTCTACCGGCGGCGGGGATCTCTGCCACCTGCGGCAGCCCATGATTCAAAATGAGGTAATAATGTTAAAAGACAACGTCCTCTTTTGTTTGTGCGATTTGTGATGTTCAGAGTTCTTTGCGTACAAGTTAATTTTACTTGGAAGAACTGCTATTACTTGGAAGAACTGCTATTATTATCATATAATAATTAGAACAAACATTCAAGACATGTGTATTTCAGTTCTTTGCTTAACGAAATTTTGGATTTGATGCAAGTTCGGAGTTCCCCATGAGCCTAAATCAGTGTGTTGGTAAACTAAACCCATGTCTTTCTCCTACTTAAAGAATTGACAACCACTTATTGACAAAAAATTTAATTGCCCAGTGTTATCATTTATGAACATTCTGTCATCCATGATCAGCAGATAAAGGCTTATTTTTGAACAATGTTGATGAATGTGCTTAATGAGTTACTTCATGCGTCATTCCTAACGAGTAATTTTTTGTGTTTTGGTGTTCGTATGTCATTTTAGTTTTTACCCACTCTCTATAGTTTCTAAGTTTTTGATTGCATACTTTATTTGAATGTAAATGGTAATTTTATCCGGAACAAATTGTATATTTTAAAATTTGTTAGAAAGATTTATCCGGAATGTAAATGGTAATTTTATCCGGAACAAATTGTATATTTTAATGTGCTAATATTGTTGAGATTTATCTTAGGGAATGACTTTAGATGGAAGTGGGGACTTCATTGGCGAAGCAGAGAAGAAGTTTGCCAAGGTAAGTTTGGTTATGGTTAATTTAGGATTTCCATTCAAATACATTATTGGTTAATTTATGATTTCCCTTCACATTATTGGTTAATTTATGATTTCCCTTCACATTATTGGTTAATTTATGATTTCCCTTCAAACACATTATTAGTTTTTCATATATATTTCTCATTTTATGTAGAACTTAGAAGCAATAAAACCCCTCAAAGGACAGCTATTTGGTTCAGTTGCAGAGTTTGAAAATTTCTATAAAAATTATGTACATCACATTGGTTTTAGTGTACGTAGTTCAACTGCCATTAAAGATAAAAATGGTAAACTACAATATAAGTATTTTGTATGTTCAATGGAAAGATTTAAGACCGAGAAAAAACCTTTACATCTGGGTAATAATCTAGGAAGAAAAATATCCAATACAAGAGTTGGATGTATAACATCTGCTAGTATTAAGAGGATCAATGATGAGAAATATATCTTGTTCAATTTTCATGAAGAGCATAATCACACACTATGCACCACAAGAAAAAAAACATTTTTTAAGATCAAATCGAAAAGTAACTGATGTGCAGAAGAATTTGTTGAATACATTAGGCCGGGTAAATATAGGTCCTACACAAGCATTTCACATAATGAAAGTGTACAACCCCGTATCCGGCGAGTAGGGTCCACAGGAACCAGACCCAGCGGTGCAGATCGTTCAGAGGCCAGGCGAGCTCGGCAGGGAAATCAGAAGCCCGAGCTCGGCACCCGCCGAGCCCAAGTTCAGCATTCGTCGAGCTCATTCCAGGTTTCGTCGAGCTGAGATCGACTAATGATAGCCGGCCAATGGGCGAGCTCGCCGTCCCAGCTCGCGCTCGCGCAAAGGAGCTCGGCAACAGCAGGCCAGCCGGATCCCCAGCTCGCCCATATCTATGAGGTACTTTTTACTGTTTTGCCCCCGCTGGTCTGCCCATAACCCTTCAAAACAGCGGAGTTTGGCTGTTGGCAGACCCAACCGAGGGTATTTTGGTAACTTCAGGCCAGTTCAACTTGGTTATTTGCAGTTCACATTCTGAAATTTATAAATAGGACCCAAGGGGTAGCTCAGAAAGCATGCTTCCTGTGCTCTCTATCTTCATCTCTCAAGCGCTTTTTGAGGATACCTTAGCTCGGCCTTTGGCTAAGGAGGGGAAGCGCTCTTAGATCTTTCGGGTGTGTGGTGGGTCCTCCCCGCCGAGCCCTTGAGTCAGTTCTCCCTTGTTTCTTTTGTTGTTTTGCTTGCAGGAGTGAAGTAGGTGCGCGATCACCCCTTCCCCACGGGTGAACTCCACAGGAGACCGGGGAATCAGTTTCAACATTTTGGTGTGGTGAGCGTGGAGCGTGGTCAGTACAGAAAAGCTTCAGCGAGCTCGATGACAAGAGGACAGAGATCTGACAGGTCGGGCACGCCGCCCCCACCTCTGGCCACGGTGGGGATGTTTGAAGATTTCAGGAACGAGGTGCTAGGCCTTGTCAAGTTCGCACTTGACACGCTGGGTGAGTGCTCGACTCCAACAGTCCAGAGCGCATCCGCCCCCTCTCTGGGCGAGGACGCCCCCGGTAGGCGAGCTTGGAAGGAAGTTGCCGAGGAGGGCCGGGGGTGCGAGCTCTTCCCCGGCTCGGCAGGCAGAGTCCGGGTTGGCGAGCTGAGCCCGCGAGACGCGCCAGCTCGCCCAGTAGGGGGAGCCAGCCCCTTCAGCGAGTTGGTCTCTTCAGCTCCAGTTCCAGAGGGGTTCAGGGAACCCGAGATGTCCTACTACACTGGGAAGGGAGACCCGGTCCATCACGTCTAGTGGTTCGAGGACGTGGTCTCGATCCGGCAGACGTCGGATGTGTTCAAGTGCCGGCTCTTCGCCATCACCCTCAAGGAGAAGGCAAGGGAGTGGTTCCACCAGCTACCGACTAGCTCCATCTACTGCTTCGAGGATCTACGCCGGGGGTTCATGCTGAGGTTCACCACCTCGAAGAGGAGGAAGAAGGAGTCAGAGTCCCTGTTCCACATCAAGCAGGGAATGAATGAGATGATGGGAAGCTACGTGGAATGGTTCCAGGAGGAGGTCACCCAGGTCCAGGAGATGCCAGACCATAGCCTGATGATGGCCTTCACCCTGGGCCTGCAGCAGAGATTCTTCAGGATGGAGCTGAAGAGAATACCCCCCATCTCCTACGAGGAGCTGATGGAGAGGGCGACGAGAGTAGTTGATGGGGGGGGGGGGGGGGGGGGCGTCAAATCCGGAGTTTGCCCGGAAGCTGGCCAGGTGGGCCACGGAGAAGGAAAAAGAGTCGAGAGGAGGAAGAGGATAGGAGGAGAGGAGAGTCAAGCCCCAGCAGAGGGAGCAGAGGCAGCTCCAGAGGTAGCAGCAGCCTAGGTGGGGGCGTCAGGAGCCCGACTGTCGGCTGGGCTGGAGGCCCGAGTGGCAAGGGCAGGGGCCACAGAGAGGGTACCAAGGAAGAGACCACCACCGGGGGGGGGGGGGGGGGGCAAGATCAATTCCACCCCCCGGGCTGGAGGCAGGACCAGAGGCCTCGACTCCCCGATCAAGAGGAGGCTATGGCCATAGCCATATGGGAGAGGAGGAGAGTAGCAAGGAGGAGGAGGAGAGAGGTTAGGGTGGAGTTGCCATACTGCGACTTCCATCAGGAGGAAGGGCACGCCACCGCCACGTGCCCGGAGTTCCTCGAAATGAGGGGAAACAGGGAGCAGCAGCAGCAGGGGCACCCGGAAGTTAGAATCGAGGAGGTGCTGCCTCGGGCGGAGGAGGACCGTTGCGAGGACCGGGTGGATGTTGGGACCCGAGTAGGGATCAGAGTGATCCACGGGGGGGGGGGGGGGGGGGGGGTTGAGGCTTCCCGGAAGGCGAGCCTCCACACCATGTATTGCCGGAGCGTCGGCTCCACATCCCAAACCCCGCCCCCGGAAGAGAGGATCACCTTCTCGAGGAGCGATATGGCGGATCATGAGGATCCTTTTTGCGATGCGTTGGTCATCTAGACAGCCATCAAAAATTTTACCGTCTCCCGAATCCTCGTCGACAACTGAAGCTCCGTCAATGTCGTTTGAAAAGAAGGCGTTTGACGCGATGAAAGTGGAGGCGAATAGGGTGTTGGTCTTGGATGGGCCCTTGTTCGGATTTTCGGGGGTGAGGAAGGAGGTCGAAGGAGGTGTGGGGCTCCATATCACCCTGGGGGGGGGGGGGCAGTCTAGGAACTACAGGTTCGTCATCATGGATGCTCCTAGCAGCTACAGCGCCATCTTTGAGAGGTCCCTCATCAGCGCCTTCCGCTGCGTCCCCTCATTGTTCCATCAATGCTTGAAGTTCAATGCAGAGGGGATTCCGGTCAGGGTCAGGGGGGACCCCAAAGTGGTGTGAGAATGCTACATCACCGCCATGAACTCCATATCTTGGCAGGAGGGAGCCGAGGAGATGGAGCGAAGGATGGATGAGGCGGAGCAGGAAGCTGGTAGGGAGGAGCTGGAAGAGAAGAGCTGCACTGAGGTTGAGGTGGCAGGAGGAGATCGAGAGGAGTCGGCCGAGGCGATGACCGTGGAAGAGGAAGTGGAGGCGGAGGTCCTCGTCCCAGAGGAGAGGGATGTTGAAGAATGGGGGAGCAGTCAAGGCTAGAGGCCGCAGAAGAGGTGGTGGAGCTGGAGGTCCTCACCCGTGAAGGCAGGGTGGAGAAGGTCCGCGTCCGCGGAGGGCTGACCCCGGAGGCTCAGGGCAGGATGCTGGAGTGCATCTAGAAGAACATGGACATCTTCGCATGGAGCGCCGCAGAGATGCCGGGGGTTGACGCAGATGTGGCTTGCCACCGCCTCAACTTGGACCCGGGAACACGCCCGTCCAACAAAAGAAGAGGTCCACCGCGGACAAGCTGACAGAGCCCATCAGAGAGGAGGTGTAAAAGCTTCTCAAGGCCGGCTTCGTGTCAGAGATCCAATACCCCAACTGAGTCTCCAATGTAGTCATGGTTAAAAAGGGAGATGGTCGGTGGCTTATGTGTGTCGACTTCTCCTTGCTTAATAAATCTTTTCCTAAGGACTGTTATCCCTTGCCTCGAATCGACGCGCTGGTTGACTCAGCCGTTGATTTTTCTATAATGAGTTTTCTAGATGCATTTTCAGGTTATCATTAAATCAGGATGCACCCCCCGGACATCAAGGATGTCTCGTTCATTATGGGGGATGGATGCTACTGTTATAAATTGATGCCCTTCGGGCTGAAGAATGCAGGGGCAACCTACAAAAAATGATGGACAGGGTCTTCAAAGAACAGAAGGGGAGGAACCTGGAGGTGTAAGTGGATGATCTCATGATCAAGAGTCAGGATGTGGACTCTCAGCTCCAGGACCTAGAGGAGACATTTGCCACCCTGCGCAAGTACAAGATGCGGTTGAACCCCCTGAAGTGTGTCTTCGGGGCCAGCAGGGGGAAATTATTAGGGCATCTCCTCACCCCCGCGGGGGTCGAGCCGAATCCGGATAAGGTCAAAGATATCATGGAGTTGGGATCGCCACAAAATACTAAGGAGGTACAACGGATGACGGGGAAGCTGGCAGGGCTAAGTAGGTTCCTCTCTCGGGCTGGGGAGAAGTGCTCCCCCTTCTTCAAAACATTAAGGGGGGGGGGGGGGAATTTGAGTGGACCAAGGAGTGAGAGGAGGCATTCCAGGCCCTCAAGATGCAGTTGACTCGGGCTCCATTGCTCCAAGGGCTGAAGGAAGGGGAAGACCTATTTTTGTACCTCGGGGTCGGGGCGGAGGCCTTAAGCTCTGTCTTAGTTCGTGAAGAGGGGAAGAAGCAGCTCCCTATATATTACGTGAGCCGGGTCCTGAGGAAGGCCGAGCTCCGGTATCCAATTTTGGAGAAGCTGGCCTTCGCCCTGGTCATCTCAGCCCGAAGGCTGCGGCCCTATTTCCAGGCACACTCAATCCGAGTGGTGACTGACCATCCCATCCGCAACATCTTTGAGGGGGTGCAGCATTCTGGCAGGCTGGCCAAGTGGTCGGTAGAGTTGAGTGAGTTCGACGTCTCCTTTGTCCCCCGCCTCCCAATCAAAGCCCAAGCGATGGCCTACTTCTTGTCCGATTATGTGATTGAGGTGGCGGAGGAAGAGCTCACTCGTCCGAATCCTTGGAAGGTGAAGGTGGATGGCGCCTCGGGGAGGCATTCCCTAGGGGTAGGGGTGATCTTGGAGAGTCCCCAGGGAACTAGAATTGAACAGACGGTGGTGGTGCACTTCCCCATCACCAACAATCAGGCCGAGTATGAGGTCGTGATAGCAGGGCTGCGCCTGGCCTGGGAGCTGGGGGTGTTGGACGTGGAGGTCCTTACTGACTCCATGGTGGTAGCTTCCCAGATCAACGGGGAGTTCGAGGCGAGAGAGCCTACCCTGCGTCTATACTTAGCCAAAGTAAAGGGGATCATTGGTACATTCCAAACTTTTTCGATCCAGCACGTGCCCCGGGAGGAGAATGAGCAGGTCGATTAGCTAGCAAAGCATGGTCCCCGGATGGGGGGGGGGGGGTACCATCACCGACTTGTTCCGCTCTTCCATCGAAGAGGGGGAGCTCATGGAGATAGATCAGCGGTCCTCGTGGATGGAGCCGGTCATAACTTTCCTTTCCATGGGAGAGTATCCGGAGGGGGTGGACAAAAAGAAGCTCAGGTACAAATCGACGTACTACCTCCTCCAGGACGGGCAGTTGTACATGAAGACTCTCTCGGGGATGTTGGCTCGATGTATGGCTGAGGGGGAAGTACAAAGAATCTTGGAAGAAGTCCACTTCGGGGAGTGTGAGAGTCACTCCGGGAGTCGGACCCTGGAAGGGAGGATTGTCAGGCAGGGGTACTTCTGGCCCAACCTAGGCCGTGATGCGACGAAGTTCGCAAGAAGATGCCACAAGTGCCAGCTGTTTGCCCCCTCCAGCTACAGCCAGCTCAGCGACTCAAGAGTATCATAGCCCGCTGACCCTTTGCCATTTGGGGAATGGATTTGGTTGGACCGTTCCCCCAGGCCAGTGGGTAGAGGAGGTTCCTACTGCTGATGATCGATTATTTCTCCAAGTGGTTGGAGGTGAAGGCGTTGGCCAAGGTGACTTTCCAGGTCATCAAAAACATTTTTGGGGGGAGATCATCTGCCTCCATGGGATGCCCCAGGCCATTGTCATGGACAATGGGCCCAGTTCGCCAGCGCAGAGTTTACCAACTTCTGCGAGCAGCTTGGGATCGACCTCAGGTTTGCCTCGGTCCACCACCCCAGGAGCAACAGGCAGGTGGAGGCTGCCAACAAGATCATTGTCAACCTCCTAAAGAAGTAAGTGGAAAATCTGAAGGGGAGCTGGGTGGAGCAGCTTCCCGCAGTTCTCTAGGCCCTGAGGACCACCCCCAACACAGCTACCGGAGAGACCCCCTTCAAGCTCTCCCATGGGTGCGAGGCAGTGCTCCCCGTAAAATTTGAAATTCAAACACCTCGAGTTGTTGCGGCCGGGGAAGGCAGGGAAGAATGATAGACTGAGAACGAGGATGAGCTGCGGCTCTCCCTTGACATGGTGGAAGAGCCGCGGGACCTTTCCGACATCCGACAAGAAGAGGTGAAGAGGAGGATGGCCAAGTACTTTGACAAGCACGTCAGAGTCAAGCAATTTGTGGAGGGGGACTTGGTGCTGAAGAAGATGGATGCAGCAGGGAGGTCGGCAACCGTGGGGAAGCTCAACCCCGGCTGGGAAGGACCATTTATTGTAAAAGAGGCTCTAAGATTAGGGGGGTATCGACTCCAAAATGTGGAGGGCGTGACCCTAAGTCTCACTTAGAGTGGTGAGGACTTGAAACGCTTTTTCCCTTGAAACATGTAAGTGGTGCTTTGATTTTTAATAAAAGTTCTTTAACACATCAATGCTGTCGCAATAAGTTTGCATGAAGAAGTGAAGTGTATTTGGACCCCGAGCAAATCCAGCTGCCAGGCTCTCACCTAGCTGGTAGGGCTGGAAGTCACTTGACGGTGTCATCCTTAGACCCCGAGCAGATCCTGCTGTCAGGCTCTCACCTAGCTGACAGGGCTAGATGTCACTCGATGGTGTCAGCCTTGGACCCCGAGTAGATCCCGCTGTCAGGTTCTCACCTAGCTGGCAGGGCTGGAAGTCACTCGGTGTCATCCTTAGACCCCGAGTAGATCCCTCTGTCAGGCTCTCACCTAGCTGACAAGGCTGGATGTCACTGGACGGTGTCAGCCTTGGACCCCAAGCAGATCCCGTTGTCAGGCTCTCACCTAGCTGACAGAGCTGGATGTCACTCGATGGTGTCAGCCTTAGACCCCGAGCAGATCCCATTGTCAGGCTCTCACCTAGCTGACAGTGCTGGAAGTCACTCAGTGTCATCCTTAGACCCCGAGCAGATCTCGCTATCAGGCTCTCACCTAGCTGATAGGGCTGGATGTCACTCGATGGTGTCAGCCTGGGACCCCGAGCAGATCCTACTGCCAGGCTCTCACCTAGCTGGTAGGGCTGGAAGTCACACGGTGTCATCCTTAGACCCCGAGCAGATCCCGCTGTCAGGCTCTCAACTAGCTGGCAGGGCTGGAAGTCACTCGATGGTGTCAGCCTTGGACCACGAGCAGATTCCGCTGTCAGGCTCTCACCTAGCTGGCAGGGCTGAAAGTCACTTAGTGTCATCCTTAGACCCCGAGCAGATCCCACTATCAGGCTCTCACCTAGCTGGCAGGGTTGGAAGTCACTCGGTGTCATCTTTATACCCCGAGCAGATCCCGCTCTCAGGTTCTAACCTAGCTGATAGGGCTGGATGTCACTCGATGGTGTCAGCCTTGGACCCCGAGCAGATCCCGCTGTCAGGCTCTCACCTAGCTGGCAGGGCTGGAAGTCACTCGGTGTCATCCTTAGACCCCGAGTAGATCCCATTGTCAGGATCTCACCTAGCTGGCAGGGCTAGAAGTCACTCAATGATGTCAGCCTTGGACCCCGAGCAGATCTTGCCGTCATGCTCTCACCTAGCTGGCAGGGCTGGAAGTCACTCGGTGTCATCCTTAGACACCGAGAAGATCTTGCTGCCAGGATCTCACCTAGCTGGCAGGGCTGAAAGTCACTCGGTATCATCCTTAGACCCCGAGCAAATCCCGCTGTCAGGCTCTCACCTAGCTGACAGGGCTGGATGTCACTCGATGGTTTCAGCCCTTGGACCCCGAGCAGATCCCGCTATCAGGCTCGCACCTAGCTGACAGGGCTGGATGTCACTCGGTGTCAGCCCCAAACCCCGAGCAAATCCCACTGTCAGGCTCTCACCTAGCTGACAGGGCTGGATGTCACTCGGTGTCAGCCCCAAACACCAAGCAAATCCCGCTCTCAGGCTCTCACTTAGCTGACAGTGCTGGAAGTCACTCTGGGAAGTCCTACTCCCCAGATAGTGTAACAAGTTTGGTTTTTTTTCTTCTAAAAATAGAAGAGGAGAGCTCGTCATAGGCGAGTTTGGACTCGCCAATTCAGCTCGGCCTTGGCAGAAGGGTAGCGAGCCAGGCCCTTGGGTCTCGCCGAAGGGAGACGAATCACGCCAGGACACCTCGCCCCCCACTTTATTTTACTTGGGAAAATTTAGAGAATTTGGTCTTATATTGATAAGGTTATGGGCTGCTCACAAGCGAGCTGGGGCGAGTCCTGAGGATTAGCGAGCTCTCAAAATGTGCTCTCAGGGGCGAGTCCTAACGACTGTCCTACTCGTAAAATCTATCTACGCGAGATCGCCAAGGGAAGGGCTCGCGGGCATGCAAAACACAGCAAAGACAGAAAAGATATGGAAAAATGGTCGAGGCTATAATCAAAAATGTATTTCATTAAACAGTAATATTTACAGGTGGAGCTCGCCTCGGCGAGAAAACAAAAGAAAGTATGTATACAATTAGCCATTGCCACCCTCGCCGGATTGACGATCCTCCTCCCCTCCGACGGACGGGTCTTGAAAGCTTTTCCCAAAGTGCGCGTCCAAGCTGTCCTCCTTCTCGCTGGGCGGCATCGCCGGGAACAAGCTCGACATCAGGTCCCTGACTGAGATCTCCTCGCACCCCTCCACCAGCACTCCAGTGTCCATCATCTGGAGGGTGCATTCAGCGGCCTAGATGGAGTTGATCCGCAGCCTCTTGGCGAGGTTGGACTCGCCAAAGATCCTCGGCCTCTTATAGGGGATGGTAGGATTGGCATCGCTGGCCGGGAAGAAGATCTCCGCCTGGCGGCGGACCTCGCGGCTGAGGTTCTGATTCTCCTCCTTCAGCCTCACATTCGCCCCCTCCAGCTCGGCAAGCCGGGCGCGCAGCTGGACGATCTCCTCCCCCTGCTCGGCATTGCGAGCCCGCAACTCCCGGCGGCCTTGGCATCCTGATGAAAATGGAAAATTCGTTAACAACAACGCAAAATGTTTCAAGTAAAAGAGGGAAGAGGAAGCCTTATACTCACCAATCCGCCGGCGGCCTGGGCGAGAAGACCCTCAGCGATGCCGAGCTGCCTTGCCTAGTCGGCGACTTTGTCTTTGGCGACGTCGCGGGGATGCTCGACGTTTTGAAGTTGGTTGCTGAGGCCGAAGCTGCGGCGGACCAACATGTGATGTAGCTCCATGGCTCGCAGGTGGGCCTGCAGGCCCTCATGGCCGAGCTGCCGCAGGTTCATGCCCTTATAGGCCTCGGCGTCCTCCCGTCCATAGAGGCCGAAGCCGAGGGCGTAAGCATGACCGGTGGTGGGCTCGCGGTCATTCCAGGAGGGGTGAATGATGGAGATGGAAACTCGGTGGGCCAGCTCGTCCCACTGCACCATGGGCTCGCCCGCCGAGTCTTTCCACCGCCCCCCAAAGCTGAAGAGGGGATGTTATTTCGGCACGCCACGCTCGCGAGCCGTCCTCTTCCCCGAAGGAGGTGGGGAGCTCGCTGCAGGGGGAACAGAGGCCTCGCCACCCTTCTGCCACTTGCCGGTGATTTCCTTCAGCAGGCTCTCCGGCGACGTGTCGGGGAGGCCTTCAGACAAGCTCATGTATTTGGGGCTGGATTGATGTTGTTGATGTTGTTTCCCCCGCGGAGCCAGCATAACTTTCTTCATCTTTTTGGGTAGTTGTTGGCGATGGGGCAAGCTAGACCCTGCATCCTCAGGTTTCCTCTTGCTGGACGAGGGTTTGGAGAAGGCCGCCTCATCTCGGTAGGCCGTCACCGCTGCCTTCTCGCGAGCGAGAGGGTCCGGGTACAATCCCGGGTCCGCAAATGGCGGGTTCACGTGGATTAGCCGCTCCCCTGCAAGAAAACTTGGAAAACTTAGAGAAATAGAAAAATTTCATTGGCAAATATGGCGAGCTGAGCAGCAGAGTAGACAGTTCCTTCGCCGGGCAGGACGGGGCGGAGCGCGTCGAGGCCCCTTTGCAGGAAGGCGACCTCGAAGTCCTTGTGGAGGAAGTACTTGTGGAGGTCGGCATCATTGCCGGACACGGCCGGTGGGCGGTAGACCTCCTCGGCCTTCTGCTGGTGGGAGAAGGGATGTTGCCGAGATCGCCCTTAATGAAGGCGATCTTGGTCATACAGTTGTGGTGTTTGTTCGCGATCTCGCGAACCTTGATCAACGAGCCCATGAAGTAGGCAACGCCGTCCGACATCGCCTTGTAGGAGAAGAGCATCCTGAACACCGTTAGGTTGAACTATATCCTCTCTCGCCGGAGGTAGCTCGCGAACGCCACCATCATAGTGATGGCGTTCGAATTCAGCTGCGCGGGCACCGCGCCGTAGTACTTCAGAATCTGCCGGATCTCCGGCAAGAGGGGGAGGCGCAGCCCCACCTCAAAGTACGAGATGGGGAAGGCGAGCTCGTCATCATAAAAAGTATTGATGGCCTCCCCCTACCTCGGCCGGCGCGCCTCGAAGCCTGGCGGCACATGTTCGGCCGCAAACTCGGCGAGCTCATCCTCACTGGTGTGCCCTTCAAAGAAGCAGTAGTCAGTGAAGTGCTGGGCGCACTTGGTGCGGCCGTCAGCGTCAGGGTTGGTCTTGCCCATGCTCGCAGAATAAGGGGTGAAGCACGAGTAAGAAAGAGAAAAGCGCAGGAAAAGAGAGAAGATGAGCAGTTAATATAGTGCACGGTGTTGGTGAGGGAGGGGGGGGGGGGGGCTATTTATAGAAAAAGAAGTCTGATGGCAAGTTGTCTAATCGGACCAGCTCGCAACCCCAGCTCGCCACCCCAGCTCGCCGACTTCTGACGCGTCCCACCACGCACCGGGGCTAAATATAAGGAAACATATTTATTATTATTCAAACATCAGGTACCAGCCTAAAAGTGTTCGCAGATTATTACAGGAATCAAATAAAGAATAAAAAGAAAGGGCGCGCGGGCAGGGGAAACCAGGAGGGGAGTACCGGTCGGCTCGGCAAGGGAGCCGCCTTTTATCTACCCCGGCCTCGCAGCCCCCGTAACCCAGACTGCCGCACGTGAAGGAACTTGCGAATCCGCTCCGAGTTCCGCTGCGCCGCCAGAAGGCCCTCGTCGATCTTGTCCCGGAGCCGGGAAGGAGACAGCAACTCGCCAGCCTGGCGGCCTTGCACTTCATCAGCAAGCCGAACATAGCCTCGCTGCAGCGTCTTGTTGACTTCCTGCAACTCACGCAGCCTGCACACTAGTTTCTTGAAAAGCTTCACCCCTTTCCTGGTCAGCTCGCCTTGCTCCACTTCAGGGCCTAGGTAACAGTCCAGCGAGCTCGGGGAGGGGAGGGGAAAGTAATGGGCTGCCTGCGAAGATTCCTTGGCATCGGATTGGCTGGTGGGAACTGTAAAGACAAAAAACATCACCAAGGGGAGTTGTGCTGGAAAACACGTGACAGGAACCCAAGGAAAAATTTACCTTACGAGCTCGGCAACTAAAAGGAGATGCGGGGAGGGACAAACCTCAGGTCCTTCCCGCGACCCGACCCGTGCATTCCCGGTGAAAGAAGCTCGAATCCCGGGATGGGGATGGTCTCCACACCCACCCCCGTGGTCACAATTGCTCGCTGAGGGGGTGCGCACCGGCGAGTTCGGCCTCTGCGAGCTCACCCCCAAGGTCCCGAAGGGATGGGATGGGTCCCGTGGACGGTTCTCCCGAGTCATGAATCGCGAGTCCCCAAGGGTGGTCTTGGCTCGCGGAGTGGTGTCTCGCGGCGCGACGCCCCCCATGCCATCAAGCTGGCTATCCTGGACGTCGCAGTTTTTGACAACATTCTTGCCCTTTTTAGGAGCAGGCAGAGTGGAGGAGCCGGTCCCGTGCTCCAAGGTGGTACTCAGGTCGTCATAAATGGGCTCGGTCGCCTGAGGGAACTGTTTCGCCCTTTTAGAGTCGGGCTCGACCGAGCTACACTGCGACACAGTGGTTGGGACCGCTGTCAGGGCGGCCATTCAAGCAGAAGAAGCCTGGAGAGCTCGGTTAAGGCGCTCTTGGATCTCCTTTGGGATCGGCATCGCGACAGGGCTATAACAAGGGGAATGGCAAGAGTCAGGCAGGTATGCATGTGTATTTATATAGCCATAGGTGGACCCCACCCGAAGATTCCCTCTGGCTCACCCCGCACTCGCCGAACACTTGGGGTTGGATGTTTCTTTCCAAGCTTTGTTAAGCTCAAAAATAGTGGGGATTATGTACAACCCCGTATCCGGCGAGTAGGGTTCACATGAACCATACCCAGCGGTGCAGATCGCTCAGAGG
Source organism: Platanthera guangdongensis (assembly GCA_039583875.1). Lineage (NCBI taxonomy): Eukaryota > Viridiplantae > Streptophyta > Magnoliopsida > Asparagales > Orchidaceae > Platanthera > Platanthera guangdongensis. The sequence continues at coordinate 42,823,984 of CM077160.1, read as the reverse complement.
CGAGGCGAGTTCGGCAGGTAAATAAGAAGCCCGAGCTCGGCACCCGCCGAGCCCAAGTTCAGCATTCGTCGAGCTCATTCCAGGTTTCATCGAGCTGAGATTGACTAATGATAGCCAACCAATGGGCGAGCTTGCCGTCCCAGCTCGCGCTCGCGCAAAGGAGCTCGGCAACAGCAGGCGAGTCGGATCTTCAGGGGTGGCCAGGCTCCCCAGCTCGCCCAGATCTACGAGTTACTTTTTACTGTTTTGCCCCCGCTGGTCTGCCCATAGCCCTTCAAAACAGCAGAGTTTGGCTGTTGGCAGAACCAACCGAGGGTATTTTGGTATCTTCAGGCCAGTTCAGCTTGGTTAATTATAGTTCACATTCTGAAATCTATAAATAGGACCCAAGGGGTATCTCAGAAAGCATGCTTCCTGTGCTCTCTAGCTTCATCTCTCAAGCACTCTCTGAGGATACCTTAGCTCGGCCTTTGGCTAAGGAGGGAAAGCGCTCTTAGATCTTCCGGGTGTGTGGTGGGTCCTCCCCGCCAAGCCCTTAGGTCAGTTCTCCCTTATTTCTTTTGTTATTTTGCTTGCAGGAGTGAAGTAGGTGCGCGATCACCCCTTCCCCAAGGGTGAACTCCACAGGAGACCGAGGAATCAGTTTTAACAGAAAGAACAAGTTGGAGGGTACAAAAATGTTGTTTTCACCTATGTAGATGCCATGAATTACGTCATGTGGAAACCACCCGTCACCCCACATCTTCCCAAAACCCTGAGGTTGTAGGAAGGGGGGACGGGGGTACATAAACACCAAGGACCACCCGCTGCAGGCAATGTGGGACTAATCCATCCACGGGATGGCGGGGATATTCCGCCACACGGGGGGCCCACCGGGGTCAACACCCAGACCTGGAACGCGATGAGGAAGCCTAAATATGCGGTCCCACACACACCCAATCCCGCTGGACCTTGGTTCTCAACACACCCCCGCAGCGGGATGGCTCTGATACCATGTGGAAACCACCCGTCACCACACATCTTCCCAAAACCCCGGGTGGTGGGTACATGCCCGAACCCCTTTGCGAAGGGCAATTGGGAGATCCAGGGCAGCTGGTTCAACAGTATCTGGAGCGTCCGTGGTGGAGAGAGCTGGCCCAGGAGTAGAGAGAGACGGCTGCGGAGAGGGTGGAGATCATGGAGATGGTGGAGAGGGTGGAGAGGGTGGAGATGGTGGAGATGGTAGAGATGTTGGATATGGTGGAGATGGCGGAGATGGTGGAGATGGTGGAGACAGTGGAGGTGGTGGAACGTCAGGAGGAGCAGAGGGAAGAGATGTGTTGGTTTGAGAAGTAGGATCAGCAGGAGTAGAGGAGGAAGTAGGAGAGAAGTAAGATGCATTTTTAAAGAACATAACATCCGCAAAGACAAACTGCTTGCGGGTAACGGGGTCAAAGCAACAATAACCTTTCTGAGTGGTAGATTACCCCAAAAAGACACCTTTAGTGGCCCGTGGTGAGAGTTTGTCACGGGTGGCAGCGGGAGAGCGCACAAAGGCGGTGCACCCAAAGATGCGCAGAGTAAGAGGAAAAGGATTCTTGTTGGGATAAAGAATGAAGAATGGGGTGGCACCACGGAGAACTGTGGAGGGAATGCGATTGATGAGATAACAGGAGAGGAGGATAGCATAGCCCCAATAGGAGCGAGGAACATGCATTTGGGTCAGCAGAGTGCGAGCGACATCAAGGAGGTGACGGTTTTTGCGTTCCGCCACCCCATTTTATTGTGAGGTGTAGACACAGCTAGTTTGACGAATAACACCATGACGCAGACAGAAGGAGGAGAAATCATGGCTAAGATACTCCTTAGCATTGTCAGAACGAAGGATTTTAATAGATGTATCAAACTGAGTCTTGATCATAGAATAAAACGATGTCCAGACAGAGAAAAGTTCAGAGCGATCCTTGAGAAGATACCCCCACGTACACCTAGAGAAATCATCAATAAATATGACAAAATATGAACTACCCCAACCGATGGTTAGGGTAGGAACAGGACCCCACATGTCAGAGTGAACGAGGTCGAACGGACGGGAAGAGCCACGACTTTGCGTTGGTGGGAGCGATGATGCTTGCCGAGCTGACATGCATCACAGTTTAGAGGAGGATGATGAGGAGGGAGGTGGGGCAGAAGCTGGAGCAGAAGCCTGGGAGGAGCATGTCCAAGGCGAAGATGCCATTGGAGAAGATCTGTAGAGGAGGAGGAGAAGGCAGATAGAGCAGAAATGTTGTCGAGGAAGTAGAGGCTGCCGCTCTCAGTCCCAGTAGCAATCGTCTATTGGGAGTCCGGATCCTGAAAAGAACACGAAGTAGGAGTGAATGTGACGGAACACCGTAGTTGCTTGCATAGAGAAGTAACCGATAATAAATTGCAAGGGAACATGGGCACATAGAGGGTATCTGCTAGACGAAGAGATGGAGTGACTTGAACCACCCCCGTCCCATTGACTGGAGATGAAGAGCCGTCCGCAACAAAGACCGGAGGCAACCGATCATGTGTTTCTAGATGAGAAAAACACTGAGGATTTCCTGTCATATGATTGGTAGCACTAGAGTCGATCAACCATCTGCCGTGAGTAACAACATGGGCACTACCAGAAGATGTGACCACCGAGGCGGACTGCGTGGAGGAGATGGAGGACATAGAAGAGAGCAGCGGGAGAAACAAGCCGCAGTAAGAAGGAGAAGTCTCTAGAACATGTCGCGGTGACTTAAGGGTAGGTCGTGTCTACAAAGAAGAGGAGAGAGGCTAGAACATACCGCAGTGACTTAAGGACAGATCGCAGCGACAAAGAAGAGGAGAGCGGCTAGAACAGGTCGCGGCGACTGAAGGACAGGTTGCGGCGACTGAAGGACAGGTCGCGGCGACAAAGAAGAGGAGAGCGACTAGAAAAGAAGAAGCAAGAGGCCGCAACACAACAGGTCAGAAGAGGCCGCAAACAGGGAGAAACTAGCCGCTCAAACAGGGCAGCGGTCAGAAGAGAAAACAAGTCGCGAGAACAGGCCTCGGAAAGAAGAAACAAGCCGTACGTGCAGATAGAGCTCAGTAAGGAGGAAAATACCAAGTCCTCTGATACCATGTGGAAACCACCCGTCACCACACATCTTCCCAAAACCCCGAGGTTGTAGGAAGGGGGGACAAGGGTACATAAACACCAAGGACCACCCGCTGCAGGCGATGTGGGACTAATCCATCCACGGGATGGCGGGGATATTCCGCCACACGGGGGGCCCACCGGGGTCAACACCCAGACCTGGAATGCGATGGGGAAGCCCAAATATGCGGTCCCACACACACCCAATCCCGCTGGACCTTGGTTCTCAACACACCCCCGCAGCGAAAAGGCTCTGATACCCAACACCCGCTTGCTGCAGTTGTTTCTTATGATCGTCTTACCCCTTCTTGCAGAGCTTTTGCGCTGGCTATCTCGGCCACTGCCACCCCCCGTTCCTACCAGGAGGCCCTTACTATTCCTCATTGGAAAGCTGCCATGGATGAGGAGATTGCTACTCTCACTGAACGGGGTACCTGGACCCTGGTGATGAGTACGATTATGATAGGCTTTTTGCTATCATAATTGTAATCATGTCTACTATTTCCTACCCCTTTTTGTGTTGATTTCATGATAATAGTAAAGAAATTGTCGTATCATAGATATAAGAGCGTATTTAGAAGTCTTTGACAGCTCTTGTAATAAACTATTTACTGAGTCTATCATTTTTTCTATTGCAGGTAATGCCAACCAATGGACCTAAAAGTATCAGAGCAAATTGAGGAGTTCACGGAGTCAACATGGCTGATGACAGGACGAAAATTTGGTGCACATGGCCAGACACACGGCCGTGTGCCTACCCGTGTCCTATGCACCTGGAGCTGAAGAATTTGGGCGCAGACGATGGAACCTCACACGGGTATGGCACACGCCCGTGTGCATACCCGTGTCATCTTTGCACACGACTGTCGACCAAACCGTGTCTGGGGAACACGGCCGAACACACGGCCGTGTCCATACCCGTGTCATCTGACACGGCCCACGACCAGACACGCCTGCTCGTGGGGAACTGCCCAGGAACCGCCTAGGAACCGTCCACACGGCCTGCAACACGGCCGTGTACGACCCCGTGTCCGACCTGTTTGCAAGGGGACTATAAATTTCCTGTAGAAAAATTTGTTTAGAACTTTTGGATCATTTCTGGATTGGAGAACTGCTGGAGGCCGAAGGGGAGCATCCAAGACAAGGAGGATTGAAGGGTATTTCATATGTATTTTTATTTAATCATTAACCCCTTTGAATCATTTCTTTCTCTTGATGATCCATCTTCAATTTTCGTTTTAATTTGCATGAACTTCTATTTGAACATTCTAGTAATCATGTATCACTTTGTTTATGTTACATTTGTAGTATTTTATTTGTGTTTATGCTTGCAAACAAAGAGTTTAATCCTCCTTATGAATTACTTATTTGTCTTACACAATTTGCAATTGGCTAGATTGAGAAATTGGTTCTTTGCAATGATTTTGGTATGTTCATATTGTGATGATAATTCCCTTTGTAATTCAAACTCTATGATCGAGAGATATTTTGTTTGGAAAATTAGAACACGAATAAAAGGATTCATGTTAATTTAGAGATAAAATTCATGAATTTATGTAGTAATAAAGGTACTTTACTTAATGCGAACTTGAGTGTTGTGAATTGTTCGAGAGAAAATTTACTATCTTAGGTTTAGATTTGGAATTGCTCGAGAGAGAATTTTGATGAAAAATTAACCTTTACATTGCACAAATTTAACAGTCTTTTTGTGTTATGATCGCTTAGAATTGAACTAATAAATGAATTTGTTCATGTAATTGGTTAAAAGCTTCATGTTTTTATCGTTTTTACTTCTCCAATACTGAATCATCCAAATGGTCATAGTTAGGTTAATGTAGTTTAAATATCACTTTTGTTTAGAGGTATGATAATAAAGGGAGGGTGAGTACGAATAGTTGAAACGACCCTGTGGAATACGACACGAGATGTAGATTTCTCATATATTACGATTGATAGGTGCGCTTGCCTGAATGCTAATTCAATCTAGTTTAAGTCCATCTACATAATTGTATTGGAATGTAGAATGAAATCACATTGAGTTATTACTTGTTAGCAAGAAAAATCATCAAGTTTTTGGTGCCGTTGCCGGGGATCGTTTTCAATATTTTGAAATCCTAATCTTTATTGGTCTACCAATTTTCATTTATATAGTTGTAAATTAGTATTTGAATAATTATATTGCGTAATATTTTTTTTTGTAGTCTGTTAGTCTATGACCAGGGGCAGAAATTCTGGGCTAGTACCATTTCATCCTGACCCAGAACGAATTCTCCATAACACTAACTTAAGGGACGTGGGAATTAATACCACAGATATTTCAAACGGACTATTAGAAGAGGAGACAGTAAACCAAGGAGAGAATCATCTTGAAAACTTAGATACCATGGCCAACCAAAATGAGCAAACCATGTCTGACTTTGCTAGACCTAATCTCCAAGGAACCGGGTCGAGCATCGTTAGACTACCGATAGCTACCAATAACTTTGAATTGAAGCCTAGTGTGATACAAATGGTTCAACAGTATGTCCAGTATGATGGCTTGCAAGATGAGGATCCTAACACCCACTTGGCCGGATTCTTAGAGATATGTGACACATTTAAGATCAATGGTGTTTCCAACGACGCCATTCGATTGTGATTGTTTCCATTTTCTTTAAGGCATAAGGCGAAGCAGTGGTTGAATTCCTTACCTAGAGGGTCGATCACTACTTGGGACATGATGGTTGAGAAGTTTCTGATGAAGTATTTTCCACCTGCGAAGACTGCGAAGTTAAGGAATGACATCTCTACGTACATTCAATTGGAGTCTGAATCATTGTACGACACATGAGAATGATTCAAGGAGTTGTTAAGGAGATGTCCCCACCATGCTCTACCTTCATGGATTCAGATTCAGACCTTCTATAATGGTCTAAATCCAGCTACCAAACAAATGATTGATGCGGCTAGTGGAGGAATTTTGAACAACAAGACACCTGAAGCGGCTCAGCAGTTGATAGAGAACATGACAATGAACAATTACCAATGGACTACAGTAAGACAAAAGCCTAGCAAGCCTGCAGGAATTTATGAAGTAGATGCCGTCACCGCCTTAGCTATTCAAGTGGAGAAACTTCACCAAAAGATGGACAACCTTGCCTTAGAATCACCTTCCATGGCACCTCAACAATGGGACCCTTCATGCACTGGAATGCCTGGTTGTGAACCGCAAGTTCAAGAGCATGTTGATTATATCTGTAATAATATTAGACCACCTTTCAATCAATCCAACAACCCATATAGCTCGACATATAATCCTGTATGGAGAAACCACCCCAATTTCTCTTGGGGAGGACAAGGAAATCAAGGGAAGCAACCCATGTTTGGACAACAACCACAGTTGGAACCAAGGAAGCCTACATTGGAAGATGTGCTTACCAAGTTCATGCAAACTACCGATGTAGCCTTCCGGAATCAAGAGGGTTCAATTCGGAACTTGGAAAATCAGATTGGTCAGCTTGCAAGGATGGTTTCTGAAAGGCAGCAAGGAACACTTCCAGGGAATACAGAGATAAATCCAAGGGAGCATGCAAAAGCCGTTCAATTGAGGAGCGAAAAGGAGTTACAAGACCCAAGGCCTGCAAAAGAAGCACCCCAAATGGAGTCTAGCGGCGAAGGACCAAGCGAGATGAACGTACAACCGATGGAGTACCAACCAGCATTACCATACCCAACAAATCTTAGCAAGGAGCGCATGGATGCGCAGTATGGTAAATTTTTATCTATGTTTAAGCAATTACATGTTAATTTACCTTTTTCTGAAATTATTCAAATGCCTAAATATGCAAAATTTTTTAAGGATTTGATTTCTAATAAAAAGAAAATAGAAGAATTATCATTAGTAACATTAAGTGAAGAATGTTCTGCTATTTTGCAAAATAAATTGCCACAAAAACTTAAGGATCCCGGTTCATTTTCAATTCCATGCTTAATCGGTGATTTACAAGTAAATAAGGCTTTAGCAGATCTAGGAGCAAGTATAAATTTAATGCCTTATAAACTATATCTGAAACTAGGCCTAGGAGAACTTAACCCAAAAAGAATGAGTATTCAATTAGCAGATCGATCGGTTAAGTATCCTAAAGGAATAGTAGAAGATGTATTAGTTAAGGTAGATAAATTTATATTTCCTGCTGATTTTGTTATATTAGATATGGATGAAAATATCGAAGTACCACTCATACTAGGTCGTCCATTTCTAGCTACATCTAGAGCACTTATTGATGTTTTTGATGGTAAATTAGTATTGCGAGTAGGAGAAGATGAAGTCACTTTTCAAATTGGCAATACTATGAAACAATCCTTATATAACGATGATTATTGCTATTTTTCTCATGGTATTGATGACTTTATGTCTTCTATAAATTCTAATTTTTATTATAAAGATCCTTTAGAAATTTGCATAACTAACAACTATCTAGAAGATGATAAAAATGATGACATTATTGAACATTTATTTTTTCTAGAAAATTGTGTTGCTATGAATAGAACAACGGAATATAGTTTAATTGCTGAAGGAAATCATGAAGCTCTTAAGAATAATACTAAGGATCCACCAATATTAGAATTAAAAAAATTACTGGATCATCTTGAGTATGCATTCTTAGGAACAAATTCTTCGTACCCAGTTATCATATCTTCAAATCTTTTCAATATTGAAAAAGAAAAATTGATAACTGTATTGAAGAAATGTAGAGGTGCAATAGCGTGGCAAATATCTGATATAAAGGGTATTAATCCTAGTTTTTGCACTCATAAAATTCTTTTGGAAGAAAACTATAAGTCGTCTATTCAACCGCAACGTAGGCTAAATCCTAATATGAAAGAGGTAGTTAAGACTGAGATTGTGAAGTTATTAGATGCTGATATTATATATCCTATTTCGGATAGTTCATGGGTTAGTCCTGTCCAAGTAGTTCCTAAGAAGGGTGGCCTGACTGTAGTAGCAAATGATAGAAATAAATTAATTCCAACGCGAACAGTAACAGGTTGGCGTGTCTGTATAGACTATAGGAAATTAAACGATGCCACTAGGAAAGACCATTTCCCTCTTCCTTTCATTGACCAGATATTAGAACGCTTATCAGGACATTCTTATTATTGTTTTCTAGATGGACTTTCTGGATACTTTCAAATTCCTATAACACCAGAAGACCAAGAGAAAACAACATTTACTTGCCCATTTGGTACCTTTGCCTATAGACGTATGCCTTTCGGGTTATGTAATGCACCCGCCACATTTCAAAGGTGCATGCTAGCCATCTTTAACGAGTATGTTGAAGATATCATGGAAGTGTTCATGGATGATTTTTCAGTTTTTGGCGACTCCTTTGAGTTGTGTTTGAATAATTTAGAGAAAGTTCTTAGGAGGTGTGAGGAGATGAACCTGACGCTTAGTTGGGAGAAGTGCCATTTCATGGTACAAGAAGGGTTAGTACTTGACCATAAAATTTCAAGCCAAGGAATTCAAGTAGATAGAGCAAAAATAGAGACCATAGAAAAATTACCACCACCAACCTCCGTAAAGGCAGTGAGAAGTTTCTTAGGACACGCGGGATTTTACCGCCGTTTTATTAAAGACTTCTCTAAAATAGCTAAACCACTTACAAGGCTTTTAGAAAAAGACACACCTTTTATTTTTGAACAAGAGTGTCTACATGCATTTGAGTTCTTAAAAGAAAAATTAATTAATTCTCCTATTATGATCGCACCTGATTTTAGTCAACCATTTGAGATCATATGTGATGCTAGTAGTTTTGCGGTAGAGGCTGTTTTAGGACAACGCCGAAACAAACATTTTCACCCAATATATTATGCTAGTAAAACACTTAATAATGCACAGGAGAATTATACAACTACTGAAAAAGAACTCCTAGCAGTGGTATTCGCCTTTGATAAATTTAGACCATATTTAACATTGTCCAAAGTGGTAGTTTATACAGATCACTCTGCACTTAGATATTTGCTAGCCAAAGCGGAAGCAAAGCCTCATTTAATCCGACGAGTTCTTCTTCTACAAGAATTTGATCTAGAAATTAGGGATAAACGAGGAGAGGAAAACTTAGCGGCAGATCATCTTTCACGTTTAGAAAACCCACTACGATCAATGTTAGATGAATTTGAAATTTCTGATACATTTCCTGAGGAATCATTATTTGCCATATCTACCAATATACATCTATATTATCCAAAGTTTGCAGATTATGCAAACTATCTTGTGGCTAAGGTCCTTCCAAAAGACTTTTCATATCAGCAGAAAAAGAAATTTTTCTCTGACTTGAAATATTACTTTTGGGAGGACCCTTTTCTTTTTCGGATATGTGCAGATTCTGTTATAAGAAGGTGTGTATCAGCGGAGGAAGGTTCTTGATTCCGGTTTTTATTGGCCCCTTCTATTCAGGGATGCCCAAAGGTATGTGCTTTCATGTGATTCTTGCCAAAAAGCAGGTAATATTTCTAAATTACATGAAATGCCTCAAAAATTTATCGTTGAATGTGAAGTATTCGATGTGTGGGGTATAGATTTTATGGGACCATTCCCAGTTTCTTTTGGGAATAAATATATTTTGGTAGCTGTAGATTATGTATCAAGGTGGGTTGAAGCGCAAGCTTTGCCTACTAATGATAGTAGGGTTGTAATTAGATTTTTGAAATCCTTATTCGCACGATTTGGCACACCACGTGCACTTATTAGCGATAGGGGTTCACACTTTTGTAATCTACAACTAGACAAAGTATTAGAAAAATATGGAGTTACACATAGGATAGCCACTCCGTATCATCCTCAAACTAGTGGGCAAGTTGAAGTTTCCAATAGAGAGCTTAAGAGAATCTTAGAAAAATCTATAGAAGGGAATAGGAAGCAGTGGTCTAGGAAACTTAACGACTGTTTATGGGCTTATAGGACCGCCTACAAAACACCTATAGGGACCACCCCCTTTAGATTAGTCTACGGTAAATCTTGCCACTTACCTATAGAATTAGAACACAAGTCGTATTGGGCAATACGCTCCTTAAATTTTGACACTAGTTCTATAGGAGAGAAGCGTAAACTTCAACTTAACGAATTAGATGAGTGGAGAACTATGGCCTATGAGAACTCCCGGATTTATAAGGAAAAAACCAAGTTATTTCATGACCGTCACCTTCGCAAACCCAAGGTATTCCAAAAAGGTGATCAAGTCCTCCTTTATAACTCCAGATTACGTTTATTCCCAGGGAAGTTAAGGTCTAAGTGGTCCGGACCCTTTAAGGTTAAAGAAGTCTTTCCCTATGGTACTATCGAGTTAACTCACCCTGAGAAGGGAGATTTTAAGGTTAATGGTCACCGACTTAAGCCTTATTATGGGGAAATCCCTATGGACTTCGCTCGTCTAGAGACTTGCCTCCGTCTAGATTAATTTCATATTAACTATAGTAGGTGTTTCTAAGTATTCTTGTTTTAGTATAAATCTAATTAGTTGCAATGAAAAAATTAATGAAAAAAAAAAAAAATTTTTATGAAAAGAAATTTCTATCAAAATTTTAATGAGAGAAAAAAAAAATTTATGTAAAATTTTTTTTTTTTGGAGAAATTCAGAATGGGAGTGGCACACGGCTCACCACACGGCCGTGTGGCTGGCCGTGTACGTGACACAGGCTCAGGCCCAGCCGTGTGGGATTAATTCCGCAAAAAAGCCAATTTCTTCCCGAGCACAACACGGGTTCACACCCACCCGTGTGGCCAGCCGTGTCGCCCGCTCGACGATCGTCGAGACCGCTGTGTCGAGACATCAGACACGGGCGTGTTGGATAACAACACGACCGTGTCACCTACCTACCCGTGTTTGTGTACCGTGCCAGCTGCGACACGGGGCAACACACGGTCGTGTTGTCACCCGTGTCCACCTGACGCGCTGTCCCCAGCCAGTTTGACCACACGGACCGAGGCAGCCCCGTGTTCCACGCGGCCTCGGATCCCCTAACACGGGTGCACACACGCCCGTGTGCGCACCAGTGTTCAATTTTTTTTACACGGATCGACGCACCCCGTGTTCCACGAGGCTGCTGATTCCCTAACACGGGTTCACACACGCCCGTGTGCGAACCCGTGTGCAACCCCTTTAAATAGGGCCGTGTGGATTTCCTTCTTGGCACATTCCAAACCCTCTCCCAGCATCAGTTCATCCCGTGGCCTGAACTCAAAGGCGCTAGTTTCTCCAATTCTCGTCCCCCTTTACTCATACCTTCCCTTCTACGTCATGTCTTCCGGAAGAAGTCATGGAGGTCGCCGTCGCCGACCGGAATTACAAGTCTCAACGGAGAGGCGGGATGCCGCTGCTCCGCTAATTTTCACCGATGCATCACACACCGCCCGCTTCAACCGCTTGCAATCAAAAAAATTTCAAGATATACGTATAATTGATTGGAGCGTGCTTGAAGAGATAAACTTAGCCGGAGATGCCCGGGGGTTAATTTCTGTAACGGGGTGGGGTCAATTTTTTGCCATAGAGGAGTTAGGCTTTAGGGAACTCACCTTAGAGTTCCTATCTTCGTTTTATTCCAACTTTCGGCCTAACTTCATCGATGCGCCGCACGCGCCCGAGGGGATAGTTTCATTTCGAGTGGGTGACACATTTTATACACTCATCATGCTCCAGTTCACCCAATATTTAGGGGTGTATGAGGAGTCGTTCCTTTTTAGTGCTGCCTACCTCGAGCTCCACTTCGAACTCCCCAACCGCGATATGGTCGGTGGTATCTGGCGCCAGATTTCTTTTGATACTGGCGCCTACGAGGCCAAGCGATCTAAGGCATCTAAATTGATTTCTCCCGCCCTCCATTACACCCACCATCTCCTTATCCACACGTTGAGCGGCCGGGGCGAAAGCTCCGGAGTTGTCAGTAGGCAGGACCTGTTATACCTCTACAGCATGACTTCACGATATCCTCTACATCTCGGTTATCTTCTAGCCCAGTTCATTCTAAATCAGGCTGACACCCCTCATATAGGGTCTATTTGTGTAGCACCCTACATTACTCGCCTTGTGAAGAATATGGGCATCTTTTTAGCCCTCCCCCAGATGACAGTGGTCGCAAAGACCGTGCCTATCACGATGGCTAGTCTTCGCGCCCTCCGCCTCGTCACCGCCCGTCAGGGCCGGGGAGGGGTTATATATTCTATTGCTCGACGTGGACCGCATGTACAGGATGACAGTGATGATGAGATAGATCCTGACCTCGACGTGCCGTTGGTTCCTCCACCCCATTCCACTTACGCTCATGGCGAGTCGTCTACTGCACCTCCTCCACCTCATTCACGGTACTCGAGCGAGTTTCGACAGATTTTCGAGACCGAGCTCTCGCCGCGCCTACAGGACATTAAGGAGTCGCAGCAGAGGACCGAGGACCTCCTCATACAGATCAGAGACCACCTTGGGATCGCCCCTTGCCAGCCGCCAGCTCCAGCCCCGCCTTCCTTCCCAGACGATACGACAGACCACCATGCTTAATTTTGATATGTATAGATGTAGTGCTATCTTTATGTATCGTATCTTGTATTTTTTTTATATATCAGTGTATTCAGTTCTGTCAGCTATTATATATCAGTGCATTCCATTACAACTCCTGTTTCTTTACTGTGCTCTTCTACTTATTATGATAACAATTTTTTTTCTTATATCATCATGAAATCACTCTATGTTTGCTTTTTACATTGCACTGAGGACATTGCAAATCTTAAGTCTGGGGGTAGAATGGTTATTCATGTGGTTACAATTGATTTTTAATCTGCTTATCATAATACTCAAGTTTGTTATACCCCCCTTACAAATTTTTGTTTGATCTTTTAAGCTCTCATTATTCTTTCATTTGAGATTATAAATATTTAATTTAACTTCGCACACTGATTAAAATGAATTGATGTAGACTCATAGAGTATTCAACTTTGTTGATTTCGTAATTAAGCATAGAAATTTTTTTTAGCTTAATTTTCTCTATATAATTTAATTTTAAGATTACTCCTCTATATTAGTAACTATCCAACACTCTCTTTTAGAAAATATACTTATCTATAATAAAGTGAGTCGATGAGTGTAATATTTTTATAATTTGGTATTAGGGCTTTAAAATCAAAAATTACTCCCTATTGATGTCTAGGACTCACCCTCTAGCATTCCTCAAAACATTACATAGGTTAATTAGTAAGGGTGGAAATGACTTAGGCCTCCTATTGGATAGCTTGAGCCTTGTTATCCCAACACCTTTAACATGATACCCTTGCACACCCAATTTGAACCTAATCCCCATCCTTTTGATGCTCTACTATTAAAATTCACCAAGGCCAAATCCTTACCTATTAGCACACCTATCATTGATGCCTTCTTTGAATGATTTGTTCATTGTGATATGTGGCCTGAGTGCGTGTATCCTTGCACCCACTTGGAATGATCCCTACTTTGAACCCCCCCCAAAAAAGACATAGTGATATGTGGCCTGAGTGCGTGTATACTAGCACCCACTTGGAATGATCCCTACTATGGTCCCTTGGTTAATATATATATATATAATAGAGTGCCCTTCAAAATGTGGGAAATATACAAATTGCAAAGCCTGGGGGTGTTTACATAAAATTGAAATATGTTAAGGTATCTTCCAACATAAGGCTCAATCAAGATTTAGGTGTGAAAAATTCATCGAACTTATCCTTGATTACCTCACCTTTAATCTTCTATCCTAAGCCAAAAAGGCTACACCAAAATTCAAGTCCTAAGGATCCAACCTTACTAATTCTAAATAGTGCTGTGATGAGGGTGTAAAAAAGGTAAGCTCATGATTATCAGTAAGAGTACTTATAAGTTTTGAAACACTAATACGTATCTTATAGAGATTGTTATTTTCTCCTCATATTTGTTAAAGATGACTATACTTTTATTTCTAAAAGCGAGTGAGAGATAGTTAAAATGATATATTAGAGGAATTTTAAGATAAATCTATATTTAGAAAAGTCTGCTAAATTATTTCCTATGCGATTACATCATCAAAGTTCTCTTAAATTCATAGCACCAGTGTGCGGAGGCAAAATTATTTAATGGTAACCCAGGTGTTTGAATTAGTTTGCTTAGGGACAAACAAACATCTAAGTCTGGGGGTATTTGATGAGTACGATTATGATAGGCTTTTTACTATCATAATTGTAATCATGTCTACTATTTCCTACCCCTTTTTGTGTTGATTTCATGATAATAGTAAAGAAATTGTCGTATCATAGATAGAAGAGCGTATTTAGAAGTCTTTGACAGTTCTTGTAATAAACTATTTACTGAGTCTATCATTTTTTCTATTGCAGGTAATGCCAACCAATGAACCTAAAAGTCTCGGTGCAAACAGAGGAGTTCACGGAGTCAACATGGCTGATGACAGGACAGAAATTTGGTGCACACGGCCAGACACACGGCCGTGTGCCTACCCGTGTCCTATGCACCTGGAGCTGAAGAATTTGGGCGCAGATGATGGAACCTCACACGGGTATGGCACACGCCCGTGTGCATACCCGTGTCATCTTTGCACACGACTGCCAACCAACCCGTGTCTGGGGAACACGGCCGAACACACGGCCGTGTCCATACCCGTGTCATCTGACACGGCCCACGACCAGACACGCCTGCTCATGGGGAACCGCCCAGGAACCGCCTAGGAACCGTCCACACGGCCTGCAACACGGCCGTGTGCGACCCCGTGTCCGACCTGTTTGCAAGGGACTATAAATTTCCTGTAGAAAAATTTGTTTAGAACTTTTGGATCATTTCTGGATTGGAGAACTGCTGGAGGCCAAAGGGGAGCATCCAAGACAAGGAGGATTGAAGGGTATTTCATATGTATTTTTATTTAATCATTAACCCCTTTGAATCCTTTCTTTCTCTTGATGATCCATCTTCAATTTTCGTTTTAATTTGCATGAACTTCTATTTGAACATTCTAGTAATCATGTATCACTTTGTTTATGTTACATTTGTAGTATTTTATTTGTGTTTATGCTTGCAAACAAAGAGTTTAATCCTCCTTATGAATTACTTATTTGTCTTACACAATTTGCAATTGGCTAGATTGAGAAATTGGTTCTTTGCAATGATTTTGGTATGTTCATATTGTGATGATAATTCCCTTTGTAATTCAAACTCTATGATCGAGAGATATTTTGTTTGGAAAATTAGAACACGAATAAAAGGATTCATGTTAATTTAGAGATAAAATTCATGAATTTATGTAGTAATAAAGGTACTTTACTTAATGCGAACTTGAGTGTTGTGAATTGTTCGAGAGAAAATTTACTATCTTAGGTTTAGATTTGGAATTGCTCGAGAGAGAATTTTGATGAAAAATTAACCTTTACATTGCACAAATTTAACAGTCTTTTCGTGTCATGATCGCTTAGAATTGAACTAATAAATGAATTTGTTCATGTAATTGGTTAAAAGCTTCATGTTTTTATCGTTTTTACTTCTCCAATACTGAATCATCCAAATGGTCATAGTTAGGTTAATGTAGTTTAAATATCACTTTTGTTTAGAGGTATGATAATAAAGGGAGGGTGAGTACGAATAGTTGAAACGACCTTGTGGAATACGACATGAGATGTAGATTTCTCATATATTACGATTGATAGGTGCGCTTGCCTGAATGCTAATTCAATCTAGTTTAAGTCCATCTACATAATTGTATTAGAATGTAGAATGAAATCACATTGAGTTATTACTTATTAGCAAGAAAAATCATCACCTGGTTCCTCCTCCTTTCGGTACAGATGTTGTTGGATGTCGCAGGTTCTTTGTGGTGAAGTTCCTTCCCGATGGCAGTGCGGATCGTTACAAGGATCAGCTTGTTGCCAAGGGTTTACCCAAACTTATGGGGTTGATTACTTTGACACTTTCTCTCCAGTTGCTCGTCTCAGTACTATTAGGGTCCTTCTCTCTGTGACTGTCAAGAGGGATTGGCCCATTTCACAGCTGGATATCAAGAATGCCTTTCTTTATGGGGATCTTTAGGAAGATGTTTACATGGAGCAACATCCTGGGTATGTTGCTCAGGGGGAGACACGAGTATGCCGGCTAAAGAAGGCTATCTATGGCCTCAAGCAAAGTCCCCGTGCCTGGTTTGACAAGTTTAGCGGTATCGTTGTGGCCATTGGTTTTACAAGAAGCTCAGCTGATCACTCCTTGTTCGTTCAAAAAACTGCCTCTTGTCTGGTAGTTCTTGCGGTTTATGTTGATGACATTCCTCTTACTGGCGATGACCAGGACGGGGTAACGTTGACAAAGAAACACCTCCGTCAGCACTTGGTCACGAAGGATATGAGCTCCCCGAAATAATTTTTGGGAATTGAAATCTCTAGGAAGCCCAACTCCATGGTCCTTTCCCAACGGATTTACCAACTGGAAACCACCCGTCACCACACATCTTCCCAAAACCCTGAGGTGTAGGAAGGGGGGACGGGGTTACATAAACACCAAGGACCACCCGCTGCAGGCGATGTGGGACTAATCTATCCACGGGATGGCGGGGATATTACGCCACACGGGGGGCCCAACGGGGTCAACACACAGACCTGGAACGCGATTGGGAAGCCTAAATATGCGGTCCCACACACACCCAATCCCGCTGGACCTTGGTTCTCAACACACCCCGCAGCGGGATGGCTCTGATACCATGTGGAAACCACCCGTCACCACACATCTTCCCAAAACCCCGAGGTTGTAGGAAGGGGGGACGGGGGTACATAAACACCAAGGACCACCCGCTGCAGGTGATGTGGGACTAATCCATCCACGGGATGACGAGGATATTCCGCCACACGAGGGGCCCACTGGGGTTAATACCCAGACCTGTAACGCGATGGGGAAGCCCAAATATACGGTCCCACACACACCCGATCCCGTTGGACCTTGGTTCTCAACACGTCAGAGAGCTCAAAGCATTGATTGTTGATTTTGATGCTCAAATGTTCATACAAAATTTCACGAATTTACAACAGCAAAACTCATCATTCTACTATGCATATGAATTATATGTTGAAGATTATTTGAAATGTGTGTTTTGGGCTGATGCGATTGCTCGAAATAATTTTTCTATTTTTGGTGACTTGGTTTTATTTGATACTACGTACAATAAAAATAAGTATTCGATGATTTTTGCGCCATTTACTGGACTAAATCATAACAGATTATCTATATCATTTGGAGCTGCTATTCTTGCTAATGAAAAGTCTGAATCTTTTTGCTGGTTATTTGAAAAGTTTTTAGAATGTATGGGAGACAGTGAACCAGTATTGATTGTACTGATCAAGACCCTGCAATGAGGAGTGCTATAAAAACATTTAAAACTACAAAACACCGATTTTGTATGTGACACGTAATGAAAAAATTGTCTGAAAAGGTTGGAGACACTTTAAATGCTAATATAAACTTTCAAAGGCGCTTCAAGACATGTGTATGGAATTCTGAGACGTCGGATGAGTTTGAAACAAATTTGAGTGCTATAATATCTGATTATAATTTATCACATAATGATTGACTATTGCACATGTTCGAGCTTTGCAAAATGTGGATTCCAGTTTATTTACAGGATATACCTTTGTCAGGTTTATTGTGAACAACATCTCGATCAGAAAGTGAGAACTCATTCTTTGGAAATTTTGTGAACAACAAATTGGGTTTAATTGAGTTTTATTCACGTTTTGATAATGCAATGGAAGCTCAAAGGCAGAGAGAATTAAAGGTTGAGCACGACACATTAAATGGAAAACTAGATATAAAAACAAGTTTGGCAATCGAGAAACATGCAAGTTCATTATATACTCACAAGATTTTTTTTATATTCCAAGAAGAATTATGGGCCTCATGTATTGGCTGCGGGGTAAAAAGTTGTCAAGAGCTCAAGGATTCATGCACGTTCACTATTACTGACAGTTCTGATCCAAATAATAATTACAGAGAAGTTGTTTACAGTTTGTCAAACACAACTTATAGTTGTAAAATGTTTGAAAGTCAAGGCATTCCATGTCGACATATTTTGTTAGTTTTGAATGGCCAAGGAATAAATGAATTGCCAGCATATTGCATAACACCCAGATGGGGTAAACTGGCTATTAGCAATCCAAACTATCAAATAGACCAAAACTTATTTGTAGGAATTTCAGAAAGTGAGCGCAAAAGAAAATTGATTTCCAGCACATGGGCGCAACTATCTCGGTGTATGGAAATTGCCAAAGTAAAAGATGAACAGTTAATTGATTTAAGAAATTGTGCCATAAGTTGGGAGAATCAAAATCGTGGAAGTTATGACTGTGATGAAATAGATTCCAATTTTGAATCATTGCACGACTCACAAATTGAGATATTTCCGCCATTTTGTGTCAAAACAAAGGGTAGCGGAAAAAGATTAAAAAGCGGAAAGGAGAGATAGATTGAACTTAAACAAAAACAACACGTTTATGCAGAAATTGTCGGGAGCAAGCTTTACATGATAGCCATAATTGTCCGAAGAAATCAATATTACCGCATGTAAGTCAAGAAAACGTTTTTCATTTCTACAATATTATGTATTGATTTGACGAATACTTTATCTTCTAACATTATAACATGTACTGATTTTTCATTTATAGGCATACTTGAACCCATAAAAGCGGCTGGAAGTTAGTACATTCTAATTTTGAAGAGTGGGCGTCCAGAAGTTCAATTTATGCACTTGGATGCTTGAATCAAACGATTCTGGATCCAACTGAGGACCTAATAGCAAATAAGATGTACTAATTCTGAATTGCAATCTGCGCTCTTGTCTCTTTTACTATATTGATGCCTGTTATATTAAGGATTTACAAATGCAGGGAACCAACTTGTTATATTTTCTGCAAAGGCTTGACTTTAGATATATTTAATGTTAGAATTGTAATGTTTTTTCTGCAACCTACTGCACTATAAATATATGCTTAGAAGTGTTGATTCTAGTCAAAACATATTTTCTGTGCCAATGAAGGAGAAATGGTAGTAGATAATTGGAAGTGTTGATTTGTTATTACATTACTGATAAGTTATTTCATGTCCAACTCATGATTTGCAGAATCCGCCATCTTCCCCATTTCTGATTCAGGATGCAACAATATATTAGTTGTTAAAAAGACTATTTTTATCAAACATATCTATGATGCATATGAAAAACTAGCGAAACCATTGAAACGATATTCTTTTGAAAAGTTGCTTAATTTTTAGCCTGAGTATACTTATATGGTTGACACATTTATAAAGCAGGTGGTGGGCTTATGTGTAACTCTGTAATTATCTGGATTTTGCCGGATGGACAATCTCTCAAATATTGTGTTTAATTATCTGGATTTTTGCCATCGATGAAAATGAAATTGGCTGAAGTGTAGATATCATTTTTTGGCCATGGATGAAAATGAATTTGGCCCACGAAAAATTAATTATCTGGATTTTTGCCATCTGGATTTTGCCGGATGGACAATCTCTCAAATATTGATGGTTGTTCGTCGATCTGAGATCGACGAGATGATATTGATGATCGTTCGTCGATCTAAGATCGATGAATTGATTTCTTCATTGATGGCCGTTCGTCGATCTGAGATCGACGAACTGATTTCTTCATTGATGGCTGTTCGTCGATCTGAGATCGACGATCTGATTTCTTCAACATAGAGCGATGTTGCTGCTGTGCGTGAGAGGGATGCCGTCGTGCGAGAGAGAGCATCATCGCTGTATAGATGAGTCGCCCCCGTGCGGGAGAGAGCGTTATCGAGGTATAGATGAGTCGCCACTATGCGGGAGAGGGCGTCTTCGCTGTATAGATTAGTCGTCGTCGCCGCTATGCGTGAGAGGGATGTCCTTGGAATGGAGAGCTATGAGTCGTTGGAGGCATGATTCACGAGAAATTCCTGCGGCGGCGGGAGGGCTTCCGCCATGATGAAGAGAGAAATCACAATTATTGCAATTGTCGGTCCGATCGTATATATAACGTATGTACGGAGGTTCAGGTTAGGCGTGACTTTTTTCGAGTCTCAAATTAGGGGCCTAAACAGTTTCAAATCAAAAGTGGTCAACATGAAAGTTGTAGATCTATAACTTTCATGTTGAACACTTTTCCTAAAAATGCATGAAAGTATGCATATTTTCAAAAGGCGCGGGGAACCCGTTTTTTTTTACTAAAAACGGGTTCCGCGTTTTTGCGTTAAATTGTATATATACCACATATATATATTGTTGATGTAAATTTTTTCACCTAGTCCTTTAACACGCATATCACTTCTTGAGGGGATCGATCAGAGAGGACTCAGACCGCAACCTGCCCATTACTATGCCCAAAGAGGGTGCTGTGGACAGATGAGAAGAGATGAGGACAGGAGGAGCCGCTGGCAGTGGCGTACACCAGACTGAATCCGCCGTGACGAATGCCTCTCTTGCGATAGACTTCTCTTTACTATCTTTAGAAAGGTTAGAAGATGTGGTGCAACCACCAGGGGGTATGCACACGTACAACAACTGGAAAAAGACAGGAACTTAGTGTCCGCACATACAACGTGGCAGGTTCTAGGCTAAGTCCGCGTTGCCCCACCCAGCACCCCTGGTCCCCCTTTTATACAAGGGGTAGGCTACATGGATGGTTCACGAACCGACGATCATTTAATGCCTTAGTAACAGTGGCATTAAATGCGCACCGCCTGAGATACATGAAGAGTCGGGTGATGGAGATTGAAGAAGAGACCGCACGAAACTGCGCGGTATTTCCTGAGATGGATCTGAAAAGGGAGATTTCGTGCAAACTTGGATGAAGAGAACGCGCGCTCTCTAAATCAAAGCTCCCAAATTGTACTCTATGAATTCGCCTGAAGGTCACCTACTGACTATCCACACCAAGCATTGCCAATCTCCCAGAGGGTGTCCACGAGTGCTCCAGAGTGTCCGTCTGACAAGTCGGCGGGCTCTGAGAATGATTGCTTGACATCGAATATGCACCACCTCTGGATGCTCTCCTTCATCATTGCAGGATTTGGGTTAACATAATCCCCGTACTTTTTTGGCAGACCACACGAACTCCAAAAAACTAGTCCAGTAATTGCAAAGACCGACACCCACACTTAATGCCTTGAAGGGTCTGTAAATAGTGCAAGCCCCCTCTTAAACATGCCAACTTTCATTATGAGCTGATAGCTCCCAGGCTGTCACTTCTGTTAGAGACCTCCTTGGCTCCACTGCTAAAGTCAGTTGCAGACTTATCTGTCAGGCTCTCCTCCCTCTTTCCTCCTCAGGCAATCCCTTCATTTGGGTGCCTTGATCCAGCTCTCTCTGAATCTAGGCAGGGGGAGATGCCTCATGAAGATGTGAGATTGCCTGCTGCTATTTCCTCAGTTCCTGCTGCTGCTGCTGTTCCACCTCAGGTTGCAGTCTTTTCAGTGGACCTCAGGTCCTTATTATCAATTTTTGATTCAACTTATTTCAGTTGTCTTCCAGTGAGTAATGCAGTCCAGCCCTCAGAGGATCTCTCCAAGGCCATTGTGCCCTTTTCAAGTTGTGATTCCAGCTTAATTAGCTCTTATATATCCTCCATATATACTGCTGAGCCTTCTGTTCCCAGTGATCTTACTGCTGCAAATGCTGCTGAGCTTTCTGTTTCTAGTGATGCTGCTGCTACTCCTGCTGACAATTCTGTTGTTGTTTCTACAGCTGCTGCTGATATTGGTGTTTTTGCTAAAAATTCTGATGATATGCAGACTGAGGCATATGACTTTGAGCCTACTGTTATTGCTGATGTTATTACTGATGATATTGATGCTACTGAAACTATTATATTTGAAATTGCTGATATTGTTGTATCTGAAAATGATTTATCTGAAACTGTTGCTGCCCCAGCTGCTGCTGTCATTACTGCTGCTATATCTTCTGAAAGTGTTGCTCCAGAAAGTTCTGTATCTGTTGTTACTACTGCTGCTGCTACAATATCTGCCAGTACTATATCTGCTGTATCTGTTGCTGCTACAACTGCTGTCTCATCTGCTCCAACCCAACTTCAGAAAGAGTATCTGAAAAAGATTGATGCTTTATATGATGAGCAAAGCTCTGAAAGTGATGAATTCAGGACTGATTCTGATGATTCTTCTGCCACTATAGCCAGGAAAAGAAAGGCAATGAGCAAAGCTATGAAAAGGGTGCCTCCAGCCAAAGTCAAAGATACAAATGACATACCTTATTACATTCTTCATGACTGCCCCATTACTGAATATTGGATGCAATATTCTAAGAATCAATTGAAAGCCATGAAGAAGAAGAGGAAGTATGAGAAAGGATCTTCTCAGTTTCATCATCCTCATCCTCCACCTCCTCCTCTCGATGTAGGTGCAGGTGGAAGCTCAGCTACTCATCCTTCTGCTAAAAGCCAAACCCCCTATCAGCCTCATGCAAGATCTCAATATAGGGGAAGCCAGTCCAGAGGTTCTCAATCAAGAAGAGGAAGTTATAGAGGAAGCCAAAGGGAATTCCAAGTCTACTCCAAAGGCTATTCAAGGCAACATCCTTACTCTAGGAAAGGATAAGCTTCATCAGATACAACCTCAGATCCTTTTCCCTATAAGCTGAAAGAGTTAGTCTCATCCAGAGCTCCTCCAGATAATCCTTCCAACAAATATGAGCCTCCAGTGCCCTTTGAGGATCCAGAGAATAATCCTACTGCATGGACTGCCAGGATGAAAGAGTTAGCTGCCCTGGATAAGATCAAGAAAGCCAAAGAGCAAGGCAAGGACACCTCCAGCATTACTACACTGTCTGAACAAAGGAAAAAGGAACTTGAGAGATATGCCTCCAGCAAATTCTTTGATTCTGAAAGATACATGGAGCTGCATCCTGAAGCTGTGGTACCAAGGCCTAAACAACAAACTTGCTTAGGTGCAGCTGATGACAGAAGGTCAAAGAAAGAAGCTCTTAATCCTAATAGAGAAATTAAGCTTATAAAGAGCAAGGAGAAAGAATAATTCTGTAAGGTGACAATTATTCTGATTTCTGTCTGAGATATTATATCTGTGATTCTGCTATGTTGTTGCTTGTTATATTGTTGCTTTGTATGTTGCTCTTTAATTTTTCCAAGTTCTGTAAATAGTAATCCTAACCCAAATAGGGGGAGATTGTTGGAACACCCTATTACTAATTTGGGTCAGGATCACTATGTCTTTAGGAAACCTGTTTTTGACCTCATTGTATAGATCTAAAGGTCAATTAGAATTGAGTCTAAGGGTTAGTAGTTAGGTTTGGAAGCTGCCCTCAAGACCAAGGTTTTTCAGTTTGGAGACTAAGTCATTTCGTCGAGCTCAGTACGACGAATCGTCGAACTCCAATCGACGATCATTGAGTTCGCTTCGACGGATCGTCGAACTCCATTCGACGATCGCTGAGCTCAATGTCAACAAATTGTCGAACTCCATTCGACGATCTTCGAGCTTAGTTCGACGATCTTGACTCCAGTGTTGATTCTCTATCTCTGAGCTCAGTTCGATGATAGTTGAGCTCAGATCGACTATCTCTGTTGCTGTATAAGTCCAAATCACTGAGCTCAGTTCGACGATAGTAGAGCTCAGTTCGACGTTTTTCTGAAGAGTTCAATGATTTTCAAGATTCAAATTCAGAACAGTTAAGGAGTTATTTTCAGCAATTAATTCAGAAGATCTTATAGCCGTTTTCATTTATTCTGGACCAAGTTTCAAGGGATTATCAAGGAATGTTTCTTTGGACTTTCCCCTAGAAGACAAAGGCAATTAAGTATGCAATTAATGTCAGGCTAATGGCTATTCTGGACAGAGGATCATTTTCTATTCAGAACTAGGGAATAAAACACAAGATTTTTGAATCTTTCACAACACAGATAAGTAGAATAAGAAGAACAAGAACAAAACACTCTCTGGAACAACATCTTTCTCAACAACAACTGTTCACAAGAGAAAGAAAAAGAGCTGTAGACATTCTCTGTCTAAAAGAATTCTTACAAGAACACACAACCAAGGAGATCAACCAACTGAAATCTTCAGATCTCTTTTGATTCAAGTGTTCAAGGCCAACATCATTCAAGACTCCAAACACCTAACATTTCAGCTGTTGCTGAAATCATCAATTGCTGGAGACCAACTTTCTGAAGGCCTATCACCCTACAACAAAGCTTCATTTCCTGAACATCTCAAGAACTCAGGGGGAGCTTTGACAACATCAATATCCACATAGTCTTCTCAGCTGCTTTGAGAAAGAGAAGACTTCCATAACTCTCTCATCCCCATCTCTGTAAAGGGTTTTTCAAACTCCCTTCAAAAGTTTGTGCTTGGTTCTTGAGCACCTTATCAAAAGCTCATTGGTGGCAAGACACCTGATCAAAAAATCTGATTTGGTTTTTGAGCACCTTATCAAAAGCTCATTGGTGCCCAGGACACCTGATCAACTCATCCTGCAGTGGATTCCTACCTAGGGTGGTAGAAGAGTGGATGTACCTGAAAGATATGGTACCTAAACACCTAGAGGGGGGGGGGGTGAATAGGTGACCTAAACCTTTTTAACTTTTGTTTGACAGCACAACAGTTTATCACAGATTATTACAGTTAACAGCAATTTCAGAAATCACACAGAAAAGCCACAACACAGCACAGCACAGCATACACACTAATTTTATAGTGGTTCCCCAATCTTTGGGTACATCCACTTTCCCCCTTCGCCTATCTAGCAGTGTACTAGATTCGGCCAAACTTCTCCACTAGCTCAGAACCCAACAAGGTTCCTACCTCAGGCCCAAAGCCTTACACTCAGCCAAAAGGCCTACACTCAGCCACCCAGGCCTACACTCAGCCAATCAAAGGCCTACACTCAGAGTTCTTCAACTCCTACACTCAGGCACCAAGCCCTACCCTCAGCCTTTATAAAATAGGCTTACAATCACTCAGATCCAATGGATCTTACAAGTTATAATAGAAATTACAAATTCTAACTCTACAACTCAGAAGGAATGAGAGGAGTTGAGAGTTTCTTGGAGAGTTCTTGGAAGAACTCAGCTTGATCCAAACTGACTTAGCTTTCTTCAAAGCTTCTTGAGTAGAACTGAATTAGTCTGAATCTTCTGCAGTTGATCCTTGATCTCTGCTTCTTGAAATCCAGATGACTCTGAATTCTTCTTCTCAGCCTTAGTTCCAAAGACTGAATCCTTGGTTGGAGCTCTCTCTCTCCAACTACTTAGATCTGCAGTTGGACTGCCTGATCTTCTTGTGTTGATCTTCTGTGTATCACTTCTTGATTTAGTCTGATCAACTACTTCAATCACACCATGTAATGTTTTTGAACTTCTTAATTATTATCTGTCTTTTTCTGTAGACTGTGGGTGCCTATTTATAGGCTTCCTTCATGGTAACCGGCTGATCCGGTTTATAACAGTCTTTTGACTTTGCTGACAGTTGCTGTAGACCGGCTGGATTGGCAGCTGTCATGTCAACCAGTCACTTCTTGAAATTCTCTAACTGTCAGTTAGTGTCGAGACTTTCTGTTCTTAAGTGTCGACACTTATAGACCAAGTGTCGACACATGTTGTGTAAGTGTCGACACAAGTCTACAAGGTGTCGACACATTCCCTTGTATGTCTCGACACAGTTTCTTCTGCATGTGTCGACACTGAAATTGAGTGTCGACACAAGCACTTGTACTTCATTCTTTCTGTATTCTTCTAAGTGTCGACACATCTCCTTTGTGTCGACACATCTTCATGTGTAGAAACTGTCAAGTGTCGACACTGCTTCTTGGTGTCGACACAAGTCTTCATTCTTGATTCTTCAGCTGAGTGTCGACACATCCCATTAGTGTCGACACTTATACTTAGAATATTTTACAAGTTTTCTGTTCTTTGCTAAGTGTCGACACAGCTCCTTGTGTCGACACTATCTTCAAGTGTTGAGTCTTCTGGTTATGTGTCGACACATTGTGCTGAGTGTCGACACATTCTTTAAGTGTTGACTTCTTTGAGTGTGTGTCGACACATTATGCTGAGTGTCGACACATTCTTCATATGTTGACTCTTTTGATTGAGTGTCGACACATTGTGTTGAGTGTCGACACTTGTACTTAGTCTCTGCAGAATTATGCTGAGTGTCGACACAACTCCAAGTGTCGACACTGTCTGGTGTTGACTCAGCTCTTCAAGATGTCGACACTTCTGCTAAGTGTCGACACAGCTTTTCTGCATCCTTCTACACTGAGTGTCGACACAGCTCCAAGTGTCGACACTTTCTGACTGGTGTCGACTCTTCTTCCCTGGTGTCGACACAATGACTCCAAGTGTCGACACTTCTTGTCTGGGTGTCGACACAAGCTTTCTCAAGTGTCGACACTTTGCCTCTGGGTGTCGACACATGGACTTGGAAATTGTCAGCTTCAGTCCAGTGTATACCTAACCTGCACAAATAACTCAAACAAACATCAAATACATTCTGATGTATATCATTGAGTTAGGTGAGGCTTCTTCAAATCAGGTACATTTGACCAATGTACCCAACAATCTCCCCCTATTTGGAGAAGTCATAACCCTTAGTCAATGATATACACCACTCATAATTAAAAATTACAAAATGATGTAAAACATATAAATGACAACAGGGTAAAACTTGAACATGTAATAAACTACACATGTATACTTATTAAACATTGCAGAACAATTAAGAAACACACACATTTCAGAACATTCAAACTATATTTATCATATACTGTTCCAATAATGTTTCTTATACATTTTCAATGAAGTATTACAATGTTTTTCTCTTAACAAAATTACAATAAGCAACAAGTTAATTCCTAATCTAGTGCTGATCAGGTTCTTTGATAACAATCCCTTTTCCAGCTTTAACTTGAGCTTTCACAGCAGCAGCAGCAGCAGGCTCAGCTTCACCAGTCTTCTTCCCTTTTAGATCTTGCTTATCTGCCTTGATCTTCTGCCTTTCAAAATAATGATAAGGCTTGGGAAAGTACTTGCTAGGCTCCACAGCTGTTGGAGGTAGCTTTCCTAACTTGGCCTTCCTTCTGTGTTGGACAATGGCTTCTTGTCTAATCTCATGCTTTCTCCATTCAGCCTCTGAGAACCACTTGTTTCTCTCATGGGCATTATCCTTGGCTGCTTTCCAGGCTGTAAGAATTATGTTTCTAGAAGTAGGGCTCCATTGTTCAAAATCTGGCTTTTGCTCAGCAATTTCCCTAAACTTCTTCTTTGACAGCCTAGTTTCTTCTTCTTTATCCAATGCCTCTTGCATAGCAGCTGTGATAGGTTGAACAACCTTTTCCAGAATAACATTTGGCTTGCCAGCAGTTGGACTATACATAGTGCTTACATCAGCATGAATCATTTCAAAGTCTGGAGGTGGATAGATGACATCAGCCACTGCTTGTTGCTCACCTCCAAGAAATGTTCCTTGAATACCAGATTCACCTACTTCATTGTCATCACACAGGGGAGGGTATCCAAGTGTAGCCCTTATAGAATTTGAAATCCATTTTGCATGCTCAGAACTGGCCTTGACTAACACTCTCTCCCCCTTTATGACTTCTTGAGCCATATGATCCCTGACATCATCTTTCTGAAACCGGATTTGGCTATCCAAATATCTTATGCCCTCTTTAAAGAAAGGTCTAAGCTTTGTAAGCTGTTCTGATATGACCTTCTGGGAATCTTTTATGACATTTTTAACAGCAGCAATCTCTGCTTGAAATATCTTATCAAAATCAGCTTTGGCAGCAGCTGAGGAAGTGGAAGGTTCATCTGACTTATTCTTAATTTCAGTGACAATTGCATTGTGAGATGCAGTCAAGTTATCATTCATTCTCAACTGATTCTCCAGCACATAGCCTTGCTTGACTGCTATATCATCCACTTTCTCTTTAATTTCTTCTTGATGTTTAGCTAGATAGACCACAGCATTAGCACCCTTGGTAAAACAATCAGTCATTGCTGTTTTATTAAGGTTCATTTCAAACCTTATAGACTTGATTT
This sequence comes from Platanthera guangdongensis, assembly GCA_039583875.1. Taxonomy (NCBI): domain Eukaryota; kingdom Viridiplantae; phylum Streptophyta; class Magnoliopsida; order Asparagales; family Orchidaceae; genus Platanthera; species Platanthera guangdongensis. Next base: position 42,795,780 of record CM077160.1, on the reverse strand, counting down.
CCTGGCCCAGATCAGACTGTAGTGCTTTGTGCCCTTCATCAACATAAGTTTCTAAGGCTTTTCTTTGTTCATCCATCTTGATTTGCATTGCAAGCAGTAGAGCACTATAATCAGTGGATGGAGCTTGTTGAACTAGTGAATGCTGAGCAACTGTTTGTAGAGCCTTCTTATAGCTTTGGCTCCTCCTCTTGAATACAAAGAACTTCTTTTTCTTAGCTTGCTCAGCTTCCTCATCTTCAGAGTCAGATGTACTTGCTATATCCACCCTATCCTTAGGGCTGGATGTTCTTTCAGTATGCACATCTTGTGCCTGCTCAGAATCTAGCCTTATAGGCTCTTCTTGACTATCCAAAGTCTCCCCCTCAGCAACAGCATCCTTCACTGCATCAGCAGCAGTCTTTTCCATATCAAAATCTTCTTGATCCAAGTTCAAAAACAGATCTTCCATGGTATACTCTGGTGGAGACTGTGCAGGAGATGTCCTTGGTTCTTCTACCACTGCATCAGGTATCACAATAGATGTGTCTGGATGAACAACATCTGGTTCTTGTGCTTGCTGAGTTGGCTGATGGTCATCAGACAAATCAGAATGTGATATAGAAAAATTCAAAATGTTAAGATCAACAAGTACCTCTTGAATGATGAGAGTAGCCTGCTCACTATCCAGTGTAGATGGATGTTCTACAGCTGGAGGCTCCCCCTGGATATCAGCTGGCTCCTGAGGAGCAGGTGACTTTGCTGCAGTCACATCTACTGGACTTTCAGGAGTGAAGACCACCTGTTCTTCACTGCCTGAGCTGCTTGAGGACTCTTGAGGCACAGCAGCTGTCTTCCTTTTCTTCCTGGGAGGAGAGTCTGTTTTAGAAGTTTGTTTCTCAGGGGTGGCCAAGTCCTTTGACACCAGCACCCTTTCCCATCTTGAGAATATTCTGGAGTCCATTCTCCTCATATGATTTATCTTTGTTCCTGCAGCAGTGCTCATTACCTCTGGAATGGATCCAGCCAGGTAGAGACTTATAATCCTGCCCAGATTGGGCTTCTTCAGGCTTTCCTTCACTTTCTCAAAAACCACCATTGACCAATCTGTCTTCAGAGTGAAGATGATTCTGGTCATTACTTCAAACATGGAGGCAGACACCCTGTCATGCCCTCCTGGTTTGCACAGAATTACCTTGCCCACTACTTCTGACAAGAACTTGCCTTGATTGTTCATCCCCTTCCTATTGAAAACAGATCCCACCTTCATCTGTGAATCCAGTCCACACCAAGTAAGAGCTTCCCTGGTCTTAGAAGCAGTTACCTCCTCTTCTTCTTGAATCTTAGGTAGCTGAAGTACCTTTCTCAAAGACTTGGGGGATAGTTTGACTTTGGTGCCATGCACCCTGGACTTGATTCTGAATCCAGAGTCGTCCACAGTTGCTTGAGTAAGAAATTCAATTACTTCTTTCTTCCAGATTTTCGTTTGTTCTGAAACCAAGAATTCCAGTCCTGAATCGCTGACTAGGGTAATCACCGATTTGAATTCCTGATCGCTGTCGTCAAATGCGCCTCGCACGAGCTCATAACCCTCGTTGACGTTCTCTTCCAGCTTGGGAGCCATTAGGGTTTGAAGATTTAGTCTTGAGAAGAGAGAAATGTCGACACAAGAGTTTAGGTCTCGAAACTTTGAAAGCGTGTCGACAATCAAAGACAGAACCCTATTTATACCTTTCCTGTTTGAAGACGAACAGGCGGGAGGAATTTCTAATGATGTGTCGACACTGTCAATAAGTGTCGACACTGACCTATAATGTCTCGACACTCATGTGTCGACACAAATTTAGTTAACAGATACTATGTGTCGACACTTGGTTAAGTGTCGACACCACTATACTCGACATGTGTCGAGACTTTACTTAGAAAAATTCTGAGTAAAACTTAAGTGTCGACACCTTAGTGGATGTGTCGACACCTACTCGACATGTGTCGACACTAACATTCTGAAGTGTCGACACTAACTTCCTAGATGTGTCGACACCATTTTTCTGAAGTGTCGACACTTACTATTCTGTGTCGACATAGACTTGTCTATGTGTCGACACCTTTTTACTTAGCCAATTTTTGTTCTGTATACTTAGTCTAAGTTTATCATACCTAGTTCAATTTTGAACTTATTAAACTTAGCTTCATCTAAGGGCTTAGTGAACATATCAGCTATCTGATTATCTGTTTTAACATATTCAAGTGCAATATCATTTCTTTCTACATGCTCCCTAAGAAAGTGATATTTTATCTCAATATGTTTAGTTCTACTATGAGATACAGGATTATTAGCTATGGAAATAGCACTAGTAGAATCACAATAAAGTGGAGTTCTACTTACCTGACATCCATAGTCTTCTAGCTGATGTTGAATCCACAGAAGTTGAGCACAGCAACTTCCTGCAGCTATATACTCTGACTCAGCTGTGGAGATGGCCACACTGGTTTGCTTCTTACTACTCCAAGAGATAAGTCTTCCACCTAGGAATTGACAGGATCCAGTTGTGCTTTTTCTATCTTCCTTGCATCCTGCAAAGTCTGCATCTGAATAGCCTGTTAGATCAAAATCTCCATTCCTAGGGTACCAGAGGCCTAGATAAGGTGTGCCCTTTAGATATCTCAGGATTCTCTTGACTGCAGTCAAGTGAGACTCTTTGGGGCAGGCTTGATACCTGGCACAAACACATGTAGCATACATAATGTCAGGCCTACTTGCAGTCAAGTATAGTAAGGAGCCAACTATCCCTCTATACAAGGTTTCATCTACAGGTTTCCCTGCATCATCCTTGCTTAGAGACATACTTGACCCCATAGGAGTCTTCATGGTACTGGAGGAATCCATACCATATTTCCTTATGAGTTCTAGGGTGAACTTAGACTGACATATGGAAAGACCACCTTCAGTCTGTTTAACTTGGAGACCCAAGAAAAACTTCAGTTCTCCCATACTACTCATTTCAAATTGACTCTGCATAAGCTTTGCAAACTTTTTGCAAAGGCTACTTTCAGTAGACCCAAATATAATGTCATCTACATATATTTGGACAAGTATTACTTTGCCTCTAGATTCCCTAAGGAATAGAGTCTTATCTATTTTCCCCCTTGTGAACTTGTTCTCAATGAGGAAACTAGATAGGGTTTCATACCAAGCTCTAGGAGCTTGCTTTAACCCATACAATGCTTTCCTAAGTCTATAGACATAATGTGGAAAAGTAGGATCAACAAAACCTGAGGGCTGCTCCACATATACTTCTTCTTTTAAATTACCATTAAGGAATGCTGATTTCACATCCATTTGGTATACTTTGAATCCTTGGTAGGTTGCATAGGCCAAGAACATCCTTATGGCTTCCAGTCTGGCTACTGGAGCAAAGGTTTGATCAAAATCAATACCTTCTTCTTGCCTATATCCTTTTGCAACCAATCTTGCCTTATTCTTAATGATGACTCCTTGTTCATCTAACTTGTTTCTGTAGATCCACTTTGTTCCTATCACATTGTGATCTTTAGGCTTAGGAACTAAGTCCCAAACCTTGCACCTCTTGAACTGGTTTAGCTCTTCCTGCATAGCTTCAGTCCACTGTGGATCTTGTATAGCTTCTTCAAATTTCTTTGGTTCTATCTGAGACAGAAAACTTGAATATATTGCAGTATTCTGATTTCTGCTCCTTGTCTGAACACCTTGTCTTGGATCTCCAATGATCAGCTCCACTGGATGATCTCTTAGATGCCTGTTGGCTGGAGGCATCCTTACTTCTGGTTGTACTTCTTCATCATCTTCATCATGCTGAGTTCCTTGAACTTCTTCAGCTCCTGGTACATGTAGTTCTCCCCCTGGACATAAGCCATCTTCTCCTACTTGCTGTCTTGCAGCAGGTACATCTTCTATGGTTAGCTTGTCCATCTTCTTAGAAAGACCTGTGGGGCTGCACACACTACTAGACAACTCATTGTTAATAAGAAGTGTCTCATCAAAAACTACATGCACAGACTCCTCTACAACTTGTGTAGTCAAGTTGTAGACTCTATAAGACTTACTATTACTGCTGTACCCAACAAACACTCCCTCTTGGGATTTGGCAGCAAACTTAGTTAAGTGAGTCTTCCCATTGTTAAGTATAAAGCATTTACAACCAAAAATCCTGAAATAGGATAGGTTTGGTTTCCTGCCTTTCACTACTTCATAGGGGGTCTTGTTTAACCTTTTAGTTATGGTAGCTCTATTTATCACATGGCATGCAGTGTTTACTGCTTCAGCCCAGAAATATTCTGGTAGTGAAGAATCACTTAATAGAGTCCTACCAGCTTCTATCAAGGTTCTATTTTTCCTTTCAGCAATGCCATTTTGCTGAGGTGTTCTTGGTGAAGAGAATTCTTGAAATATCCCATAGTCTTCACATAGTTTTGTCATGCTTTCAGATTGAAACTCTGTACCATGGTCACTTCTAATTTTGACCACTGTACAGTTCAATTCATTCTGAATTTGCTTAACAAAACTGTGGAAGACACTAGGTGTTTCAGATTTCTGCTTTAAGAAGAACACCCAGGAAAACCTTGAGTAGTCATCAACAACTACAAAGGTGTAGACCTTCCTACCTAAGCTGTGAACTGGCATTGGACCAAACAGATCCATATGCAAGAGATATAAACATCTCACAGCATCCTTGTTGTCAATGCTTCTAAAGGTGGATTTAGTCTGCTTGCCCTTTTGACAAGCTGAGCAAATGCCATCTTTGACACACTTAACTTGAGGACCATTCCTCACTAACTCTTTACTAAAGAGTTTGCCAATAGTCTTGTAATTTAGATGAGCAAGCCTCTTGTGCCACTTGACACATTGAGAGACTGTCTCATCAGCTACAAGACAAACTGGAGAACTATTGTTCTCAACCATAATGTCTAAACAATAGACATTTCTCTTCCTATAACCTGTCAAAATGATCTTTTGATCACTAGACCTCTTGATATGACAACCATTTTTAACAAATGAGATGTCATACCCTACATCACTTAATTGACTTATACTAATGAGGTTATGTTTCAAACCTTTAACATAAGCCACTTGAGTAATGGTAACTAAGTTAGAAGATATGTTACCAAACCCTTTGATGATTCCTTTTTCTGAACCACCAAAGGTCACCTTTGGACCATTCTTGATAGGGATGTAGTCCTTCAGTAGTCCCCTAGTTCCAGTCATGTGTCTGGAACATCCACTATCCAAGTACCATGTAGGGGTATGGTCACTTGGATTCTCCTGCAAAACAAATTAATGAACCTTAGAACCCAAAGTAAACTTGGGTCCTTGGTGATTGTTAGTTTGCAAATTGACATAGCTACCTGCTGGCTTTCCACCAGGTATCTTGTTACTACCTTTGGCACTAACATTGTGCCAACAGTCCAAAGCAAAGTGGCCAACTTTGCCACAGCACCAACATTCAAATTTGTTGTACCTTTGCTTAGGTACAGACTTAGCTGTCTTAGTGAATGTTGGGGCTTTGCCCTTGGACTTGGACTGATTCTGAACAGTCCAAACTGGGTTAACAAATCCCAGTCCAGTCTTTCCTTTATGATGAACAAAATCATCAATCAAGGGTAGCACTGATTTAGGTTTTGAAAAGCTAGCTACTAGCTCTTTCTCCTTCTGAAGATTAATCTCCAGTTTCTTAATTTGATCATTCTTAAATGTAATGGTACCCATCTGAATCACAGTAATGTGTTTCAGCCTGGCCACTTCATTTAGTTTTTGATCATAATTCTTCTCATAATCTATTGCAGCTGTCTTGAGATCAGCAATTTCCTTGACCAAATTTTTGGCTAGGGTCTTGCTTTTCTTATAGGCTAGCAATAGTACTTGATATTCATCTAGGAGTTGATGAATATCTCCCTCAGACTCAGACATATTCTCATCACTTGATGAAGAATACTCTGACTCTGAACTTGAACTGGAATCAGAACTTTGAGTTAAGCCTTGTACCTGACTGGGTCCTGGCTGCTCCAGGTTTTTGGTACTTTCAGTCAAAGCCATCAGTCCTTGGCTTTGACAGTCTTCTTGCTCATAGATAGATTCCATGATCTGCATGAACTCTTCTTCTTCTTCAGCAAATAGCCCAATATAGGCTTCAGCATCTGTCTCTGTGTCTGAAGAAGACATATCTGAAAGAGTCTTCTCATTCTTTGCAACAAAGGACTTCTCCTTCTTTCCTTTGAAGTGTGTTTTCTTCTTGTCACTGGATTCCTTCCTTCTTTCAGGACAGTCTGCAATAACATGGCCCTGTCTATTGCAGCAGTAACAAATTATCTTGGATCCAGTTGCCTTACTTGTCTTGGTCCTTTTCTTGTCCTTCTTTGAAGGCTTCTTTTCCAGATACTGAACCTCTTTCCCTTTGGAAGATGAAGGTCTAGACCTCCACTGTTTCTTCTTAAGGAACTTCTGAAAATGTCTGGTGAATGCAGCAAAGTCTTCATCACTTTCACTGCTTGTAGATTTTGTACTTTCAGATTCTTCAGATTCTGATTCAACTACCTCAGGAGGAGGAGTTGATGACTTGGTCCTGCTCTTTCTAGGTACATCTGACTTAAAGGCAACAGTCTTTTCTCTGTATTCAGTCCTTGTTGACTTTTCTTCTTCTTTTCTTACTGACAATTGCATCTCATAGGATAACAACTTGCCAAAAAGTGTGGGAGGAGGAATTTCTCCCAACTTTGCCATTTCTCTGATGGCACAAATCTTGGTGTCCCAGTCTTTGGTGAGGGACCTTAAGAACTTGTCATTCAACTCATAGTTTGTGAACTCTCTTCCATATGACATGAGTTCATTTACAATTCTATAAAATTTCTTATAGCATTCAGTGATGCTATCTCCTCTTCCTTGCCTAAAACTCTCATATTCTTGATTAAGCAAGGACTTCCTATCTTGCCTTACTTCTTCAGAACCTTCCATGTAGACAATGAGGGTATCCCACATTTCTTTTGCAGTTTTACAGTGAATAAGGTTCTGGAAGGTGGCATCATCAATTGCACTGACTATGATGTTCTGTGCCCTTTTGTCCATAGTTGCTAGGACAATCTCATCCTTGGTCATTTCAGAGAAATCCTTTGGAGTCCTCTGATTTGCATCCAAAACTGAAATCTTCATAGGCACATATGGCCCTTCTTTGACTGTGATGTATATTCTAGGGTCAGAGGCTTCCATAAACAGCCTAACCCTCTCTTTCCAGATCCCAAAGATCTCTTTTCTGCATATAGGAAGTTTCATTGAACCCAACTCCTTATGATTCTCTGAAGAACCCATGTTCTTGATTTTCTTGAAACTGTTTCCTGTTTCCTGACTTAACTGAATCTGCCAAACTGGATCTCCTCAGACAGTTAGTCCTGATTTTGAGGAACCTCCCTCTGATACCACTTGAAAGATATGGTACCTAAACACCTAGAGGGGGGGGTGAATAGGTGACCTAAACCTTTTTAACTTTTGTTTGACAGCACAACAGTTTATCACAGATTATTACAGTTAACAGCAATTTCAGAAATCACACAGAAAAGCCACAACACAGCACAACACAGCATACACACTAATTTTATAGTGGTTCCCCAATCTTTGGGTACATCCACTTTCCCCCTTCGCCTATCTAGCAGTGTACTAGATTCGGCCAAACTTCTCCACTAGCTCAGAACCCAACAAGGTTCCTACCTCAGGCCCAAAGCCTTACACTCAGCCAAAAGGCCTACACTCAGCCACCCAGGCCTACACTCAGCCAATCAAAGGCCTACACTCAGAGTTCTTCAACTCCTACACTCAGGCACCAAGCCCTACCCTCAGCCTTTATAAAATAGGCTTACAATCACTCAGATCCAATGGATCTTACAAGTTATAATAGAAATTACAAATTCTAACTCTACAACTCAGAAGGAATGAGAGGAGTTGAGAGTTTCTTGGAGAGTTCTTGGAAGAACTCAGCTTGATCCAAACTGACTTAGCTTTCTTCAAAGCTTCTTGAGTAGAACTGAATTAGTCTGAATCTTCTGCAGTTGATCCTTGATCTCTGCTTCTTGAAATCCAGATGACTCTGAATTCTTCTTCTCAGCCTTAGTTCCAAAGACTGAATCCTTGGTTGGAGCTCTCTCTCTCCAACTACTTAGATCTGCAGTTGGACTGCCTGATCTTCTTGTGTTGATCTTCTGTGTATCACTTCTTGATTTAGTCTGATCAACTACTTCAATCACACCATGTAATGTTTTTGAACTTCTTAATTATTATCTGTCTTTTTCTGTAGACTGTGGGTGCCTATTTATAGGCTTCCTTCATGGTAACCGGCTGATCCGGTTTATAACAGTCTTTTGACTTTGCTGACAGTTGCTGTAGACCGGCTGGATTGGCAGCTGTCATGTCAACCAGTCACTTCTTGAAATTCTCTAACTGTCAGTTAGTGTCGAGACTTTCTGTTCTTAAGTGTCGACACTTATAGACCAAGTGTCGACACATGTTGTGTAAGTGTCGACACAAGTCTACAAGGTGTCGACACATTCCCTTGTATGTCTCGACACAGTTTCTTCTGCATGTGTCGACACTGAAATTGAGTGTCGACACAAGCACTTGTACTTCATTCTTTCTGTATTCTTCTAAGTGTCGACACATCTCCTTTGTGTCGACACATCTTCATGTGTAGAAACTGTCAAGTGTCGACACTGCTTCTTGGTGTCGACACAAGTCTTCATTCTTGATTCTTCAGCTGAGTGTCGACACATCCCATTAGTGTCGACACTTATACTTAGAATATTTTACAAGTTTTCTGTTCTTTGCTAAGTGTCGACACAGCTCCTTGTGTCGACACTATCTTCAAGTGTTGAGTCTTCTGGTTATGTGTCGACACATTGTGCTGAGTGTCGACACATTCTTTAAGTGTTGACTTCTTTGAGTGTGTGTCGACACATTATGCTGAGTGTCGACACATTCTTCATATGTTGACTCTTTTGATTGAGTGTCGACACATTGTGTTGAGTGTCGACACTTGTACTTAGTCTCTGCAGAATTATGCTGAGTGTCGACACAACTCCAAGTGTCGACACTGTCTGGTGTTGACTCAGCTCTTCAAGATGTCGACACTTCTGCTAAGTGTCGACACAGCTTTTCTGCATCCTTCTACACTGAGTGTCGACACAGCTCCAAGTGTCGACACTTTCTGACTGGTGTCGACTCTTCTTCCCTGGTGTCGACACAATGACTCCAAGTGTCGACACTTCTTGTCTGGGTGTCGACACAAGCTTTCTCAAGTGTCGACACTTTGCCTCTGGGTGTCGACACATGGACTTGGAAATTGTCAGCTTCAGTCCAGTGTATACCTAACCTGCACAAATAACTCAAACAAACATCAAATACATTCTGATGTATATCATTGAGTTAGGTGAGGCTTCTTCAAATCAGGTACATTTGACCAATGTACCCAACAGTACCCAAGTTTAGGGGAACCACTATAGCTCCTTGTGTCTTCTGGCTTGCTTGTCTTTATTTTTGATTCTGGCTGTGATTGGTTTGTGATCTGTGATTAGATTTATTTGTTTTGTGATTAGATAGTCTCTGTGATTAGATAGGTTCTGTACTATTTGCTTCCTTGTTCACTCAGATTACAACAACTGTTGTAAAAAGTTTTTAAGCACCATACTTTATTCACCCCCCCTCTAGAGTATATCAGATCTAGCTTGCACTTTCATAGTGCAAGCCCCCTCTTAAACATGCCAACTTTCATTATTTGCTAACTTCTCCTTGTATCTATCCAACATAAACATAAACCAAGCCTTGCTCGTAGGATTTGGTATTAATACAGACCCCACTAAGAAGTCCGACCCAAACAAACCAACATAGCCCGCCAAGTTCCCGGGCAGTTCTTCTAAGCAGGCGCCATCAAAGAAATCTTCTGAAAAAAACCCAGCTTACTCCCCACCATTTCTGAGGTTTTCAAATTTCAGGACAATAACACTGTCGCATGAGATTCTAACCATGCGAACCCCCCAGCGGACAACCATCTTCTCACACCATCTTCCAGTACTTCGCAAAAATGAAAGAATCAGGCTCCCAAATGTCAAAAGCTAGCAAGGTTGCCATCCCTCCGGATACCACACTTCCTTCAAAAGTTGTGAAAGTGGTTGTGAATAAGTCGCAGGATCTCCCAGAGAAGTCAACCACCCAAAAAGATCTACACCCTTTCCATCGTCAGATTTAAGCGGAAGAGGCAATTAAGAAGAAAATGACCGAAAAGCTTGTAGAGCTATAGTCGGGAGAGGAAACCGAAAATTGTTCGGAATTTGCCCTCAATATTCTTAGATTTGAAGAAGTACATCATGCAATGATAGTGCATCCTATATTTTATGACTATCTGTTTATATATTTGTAGGCTCAATAATTATTGTTGCTAATTAAACATAGTAGGACGAGATAACTTTAGACCAAAATTGAACTGAAGTGTAACTCAAAATGTCTAAGTGCTAAATTGTGAAGTTCTGGTTTATAGTGTTTTGATGGGTATAAAGAACAAAATGATACCGCCATGTTAGAAAACTACACAAGATGACAAATTACCGTCTTGTTATCCAGAAAGGCGAGATTTGAAATTTGTGGAGACGCCAAAAGCAAATGTCACATCAGTGATTTATGAATGATGTTTTGACTTATTATCAGAGATGTTTTCGACCGTTTGAGAAGTCAGACTTATAGAAGTCAAGAGAGGGGTTCTTTAAGAAGAAAACCCCAAGTAGGAAACCCTAACATCTTACAAGCGCCAACAAGCAAAAAGATAGCAGCAACGAGCTAGCTCAGATGAACTTTGTGTTGCAAGTTTGCTCACACAGCAAAATAACAGGAAGCTCATCTTCTTGTTGTAGAAGAAGAAGATCAAGCCATCTTTCATTCAAGCTAATCAACTCTGAACCTACTACCAAGATCAAATCAATACTGCTCAAGTGCTGAGAAGAAAGCTTTCTCTCTAGAAAGCTCAAGGAGGCTCAAAGTATCAAAGTAACATTCATTTTGAGTCATTTTATGTAATCTCTATTAAAAACATTTACTGTGTAAGATCTCTCTGAGATCTGAGTTGTAGGGTGTGCTGCCAGCCTAAGTGTATGACTGTATAGAAGGCCTGAGTGTAGGACTCTGCTGTGAGTCTGAGGTAGGATTCAAGGAGTGAATCTGAGGTAGGAGTTCATCTGGGTCTCTGAGCTATATGAGTTCTTGCACTTTGAGATAGGGTTGTGGATAGCCAGAGGTAGGACTTACTAAAGTATGGGGTAGGGTCTTGCTGAAGACCTGAGGTAGTATCCATGAGTGGATTTGAGTTGTAAGATCTTCATTTGAGAAGTTGGATGAGTTTGTCGAGTCTAGCACACTACTTTAAAGGTGGTGAGGGGAAGTGGATGTACCCATACTATGAGGAACCACTATAAAATCCTGTGTTGTAGGTTTTAATTTGTTTTTTGAAGCTATTTGCTTTAATAATATAAAAGCCTAAATACTATAAAGCACCTATTCACCATCCCTCTAGGTGATTTAGACTACCCATAATCTTTTAAGTGGTATCAGAGGGAGGTTGGTTAAAAAAGACTTAATAGTCTAACCAAGTTCTTAACAAGGGTAGCTAGTCTATCACCATGACTTCCAGTGAAGGTCATAAGGAGATGAGTTCTATGAAGCTTCCAATATACATAAAAGAAAACTTTTGCATTTGAAAACAAAGAGTCAGATTATTCATGAAAGCTTCAGATCCAAGAATCTACATCACAGTTGAGGAGGGGTAATTCATCCCCATGAAGGGCTCCTCTATAGATGCAAATCTGTAAGTTCCCAAGTTGTATTCTGAAATAACTAGGGATGAGGTTGTTATGGACACAATGGACAAAAGGACCAAGAACATAATTTCTAGTGCAATTGATGAATCCACCTTCCAGAACCTAATCTACTACCAAACTACCAAAGAGATGTGGAATACACTAATTGTGTATATGAATGTCACTGAGGAGGTTAGGGATGACAGGAAATCCCTTCTAAACTAGGAGTATGAGGTCTTCAGGCAAGGGATCAGGATTCCATTGTTGAATGCTATGAAAAGTTTTTCAAAATAATAAATGAGCTAAATACTTATGGCAGAGTATTCACACACTATGAGCTTAATGACAAGTTCTTGATATCCCTAACCAAAGAATGGGATAACAAGATCTGTGCTATTAGGGAAATGAGGAATTTGGCCAACACTCCTCCCCATACTATTTATGGGAAGCTGCTCTCCTATAAGATGCATCTCAATACAAGGAAGGAGGAAGATTTGCTACCAGATTATACTCAAAGGATAAGTCTGTGGCCTACAAGGTTGAAGACATAAGAAGAGTAATGAGAGAATTTCCTCTCCTCATAGAAGGGTTGCTGTGTCAGAATCCTCTGAGCCCTGCATATTTGATGTTGAGCTAACTGATGGAGAATTTGCAGCATTCTTCGAGCAGTTCAAGAGGATGATGACCAAAAGAAAGAAATGGAAGACCAAACCCTCTTCCTTAGCTAGCTTCAAAAAGGACTATAATAATCCATGAAGCTTTAAGAAGGACCCCAAAGGGGACAGGTATGCCACTAAACATAATAAACATATTATTTCTAACATTATTTATTATTGTTGCATTAAGACTGGGCATGTCTTTGCTGACTGCCCAATCAAGAGAAAAGAAAGGAAGGATACCGGTGATAAGAAATACCACAGGGAGAAGTGGACTGAGAAGACCTTCTTGACTAATGATGGCCCGACCTTTCGCTTAAGAAAAGAGAGCAGCCGTGTAAGACCCCTTTTTTTTCTCTTTCGACACCGGGGTCTTAGGCCCAGAACCGCCGTTTTGCGGTGACTCCTTCACGCCCTGAAGGGTCATCACCACAAAGTGCCGATTCTGCCGGCCAATTCGATCACAGAAAAAGTAGCACAATAATGTAAATGCAAATTGCAGTCCACAGAGAATCACATGTCATCATAAATATAACTCCACGAAGGGAGTGTCCACAGAATAAAACATCAGAGTAGCAAAATACGGGCTTATGCCCGGTACATCATATCCTCACTACAAAATCACTCAAGCGGAAGCAGAAAAACTACTCAAGGTCGAGACTCACGGTCCCGGCTGTATGAACTCTGGAGCTAGACTGCCCCACCTCCAAGCGCATCGGTCTCTGGGGCTGCTCCTCCATGCTGGACTCCACGATCCCCTAAATGATGCGGTTCGAAAACCGTTAGTCTAAAAGACTAAGTCCTATCATCCCCCACCCCTTCCCCCATGGCTCCTAGGCACCGATCGGAGAGAAAGAAAGGGGAGGACTTGAAGGTGGAGAATTTCAAAAACAGATGACAGCGGACCTATACTAGCAATTCTATAACAGGTATAGACAATAAGCTGAAATATGAAAAGTAACCTTCACTTATGTGAGAACACATAAGCCAAGGGGTCTTCTACAAGGCTCCCATCGTATAAAAAGTCCCATACCAATTTATACGTTAGGGTGTCGGATATCAAACAGCAGTAAATATATATATCAAAATTAACCTTAATTTATAAACTTTCCCACACAAGCTTATAGACCAAGGGGTCGTTTTGCAGGTCCTAAAGTATAAGCGTCCCATTCCACTTATACTTTAGGTGTCAGGTTTAAATGAATCGATTATGCTATGACATGCAAGTGGGTATGATGGATCATGCAAGTGCAACACACACACCCAACTCTATGCACACAGACCTTTAGTTCCCCCTTTCTGGAGCCGTAACCTCCCAGGATACCTCCGTAGTGGCAGTCGTAAGTGGTGGGTTGGGCCTCTCCCACCTCTAAACCAGTAAAGCACTACCGGTCAGACCTATCGTACGCCTCAACGCTTGGTGCACGAAGCGGACTCCTGCGTACTCTTGTCGGCTGGCGCACCGGACTTCTGTTGGCGAAGTGCTAACCACACTTGCCGAGTCAACGTATTGGCGTCGGTGCATCGACCCTCCAATACCGAAGACCCACCACCTTAATTTCCTTTCCTTTTATGCACATGCAAATTTAGCGTAATCAAAACCCGAGCCGAAGCTCCCCGGACCAACACGTCCGTCACAAACAATCGAGCCGAAGCTCCCCGGACCCAAAGTCCGTCTTTTAACCATCCGAGCCGAAGCTCCCAGCTAACTTCCGGTGCTAACAGTGTTTGTGAAATGTGCAACCCTAATTACTAAGTTACTCTTTTCAGCTTGTTAAAACAGTTTACGTTAACCCAGGACTGCCCCCGGTATTCCCTGTGAAGGGCTCTCAAGGGGCACTAGGAACTATATTGGGATTACGCCCAACGTTCCCTTTCGCAAGGTACTTATTTTTGTTGTTGGTTGATTCCCTTACCCATTACTTTCTCATGTTCCGATAGGCTAATCCTAGGTGATTTGACTCCAACTCTGCTCGAGAAGGACGATCTTTCGTCGGACCCGAGCGGCTCTAAACCCTAGACAGAACAACACCCTACTCCTTATCTTCCAAAGATGCACCTAAATCTACTTATCCTTTCCAGCAACCCAACCCATGAGCTCTAGTTCACATCCCAAATGATTTCCTGCAGTTTTGCTATATGCAGACCACTTAAACTATATGACCCGTAAAAAGGGAAGTATGTCATATGATCATCCAATACTCATATAATAATTATTAGAGGTCTATATTGACATATGTAGACTGAATCCACAATTTCCTAATTTTCATAATTTAAATGCTAATTTATTTATTTATTTTAAAAGCCAAAAGTTCCAAGGTTGAACAGGAAGTACAATATTTAAGCAAGATAAAGCTCCACTAAAATTTTGATAAATGCAAGATGGGTAATAATCTAAAAATTCAGAATCTCCAAATTTTCCAGCAAGAATTTAGCCCTTACATTTTATTTCCTATTTATTCCAAAATAATTCATTAAAAGGGGATGTACAATAAAAATACTTTCAAAAATTCAGAGAAACTTTCAGGATGATGGTAAGGGCACATAGAACCTCTATGTAAACTTTCATAAATTTATTTGAAAGAATTATTCCCCAAATTAATTAATTATCTTATTCTCAAAAATATGGCCTTGTAAAGAAAGTTCTGAAAACAGACCTCTAAAAACTATAAATAAATTTCTACAAGTATTTTTTGGCCTAAATACCTCAAAACCTAAGCCTCATGCTTTTTAAACAGATATATCAACAATAATGAATTTTCTTTACCAAAGCCCCTTTCTAAAATTAATGAAGGAAGTATCAAATAAAATTAGTTGAAAATTGTGCTAAAATTCTGAGATGATCAACTATCCCTATAATAACCTTTGACCAAGTTTCATCATATTTTAAAGCAAATAACATCCATAATAAAATCAAACAGCATTTTGGGCCTTTTGGTAATTAACAAATGAAGTACCAAGAAATAAATCCATAAAATTCTACAAAGATCACCAGAGGTTCTAGGTGGACTAAAAACAATTATACCCAAGTTTAATAACATTTGGGGGAGGTTTAGTGGCTGAATCTTCAATTTTGTGCTCCTACCCTAAAACTAGGGTTTGGGTTTTGAGGTGTCTACCTTGCACCAATTCTTCTAAAGTTCCTACCAGAGATCTTAGGTTACAGTACCCTAAATTCTACTGGGTTTCCAAGGCCATGCAAGGGCATTTGCCCCCATGTCCTTCACAACCCTCAAAAGTCCTTCCTTAGGGTTTGTGGTTGAACCCTAGGGTGAATCAAGCCTAAATCATCCCATTTTCCATAAGAGGGTGACATTAGCCATGCAAAGTCAGTGTCCAAAACCTCAGCCTCTGTTGAGGGGAGGGGACCACCCTAAGTCCATAGGGCACTTGTAACCAAAAAAATACCCTCTTAAGGCCAAACTAGGGTTTGGTGATTCCCTAACCAAAACTCATTGAAATGTCCTCAAATTTTGTACAGAACTAGTTCTTGATGCCAGTGACCACTCACCAAATTTTGGGAGGGTTTGGAGATGTTTAGGACACCTAGTTAATTTATTTATGGATTATTAAATGTTTATAAAAACTATAGAAATATTTTCTCCAAAAATTCCCATTTTTGGACAGGCCCTAGTTATAGCTAGGATAGACTCCCTGCCAAAATCTCAGGTCATTTGGACAAGGTATGAAGGGTGGGCATCCATTTGAATCTCAGGTTAGCCCTAGGTATAGGGCCCACCAAAATGGGTGCTATGGTCTAACTACTTACCCAAATGGGTTGAAATAAATTTTAAATTAAAGTAGACTTCAAGGGATACAATATTCATGTTGGCGACTTTTTACGGTTTAGCACCTAAGGGCCTTGTTTTCCTGATGGAAAAATGTGTATAGTGAAGGGATAAATTATACTATTCATAATAACTAATAATATATCCTAATCTCCCGATCAAGCCAACGGCTCACGCATTGTCTTCTACCTCCAGCCGTTGGCTGTGATTTCACCGACCTGGAGGCCATTACAAAGCCATTTTCCGGCCACCCAGCCACCTCCCTGGCCGGCCACCACCGCCACCACCTTCATTGAGGTGGGGGCTATCGCCGGGCGGCGGCACGGCCGCCGGAGGGGCGGTTTCTGGCGAACCCGATAGGTAGGAAATCCATGGAAAAAGCTGAAATTTGCTCTCCCAAGCGAGCTCAATTGAGCCCGATTTCTCTCCTAAACGATCTAAGGATCTAGCCCACGAAGAGAGGAGTAGAGGAGGACCTTGTTTGGGGTTCGATGACGGCGGCGGCGGTGGTCGGCCATGGCATTTTTTCCTCTCCGACGAGCTTGCCCGAATCCTCGATCCTCCACCAAAACCTTTGATCCAATATGTTATTTTGACTACCAAGGACGTTCTGAAGGTGATGGCAAGATCAGAAATTGGAATGGGGGGCTGCATAGGGGGATTTATATTTTTCATGGGAGGGGAGGTGAAGGGTTGGTTGGCCATGGTGGTTGGGCTCCCCCCATTAGTGTTGGCTGGCTGGAATTGATAGCATCATCATCCCAAGAGGTAAGGGAGAGTAATGAGGACAATGGAGAGATGAATGTAGTGGCCCATGGCCTCCCTCCATAACTCCTCTCTCTCTTTTCCTCTTTCTCTCTCCTCCATTAAGGAGAAAACTCTCATTTTCTCTCTCCTAGTCACCCCTCCGAAATTTAGGTGGCATCCCTCATAAATATCAGCCTCCTAAAGTTAATGGGCCACTCAAGTTGGGCTTAGCCCAAGTGGCTTGGGCTTGGTTAGGTCATTTAGGATAGTTTGACCTATTTTAGGGTTGACTTGACTTTGGTCAATTTGACCATTTCGGTCGACCCCAATGGGCCCTTGGTGACCCATTAGCCTCCCCTAAGGTCTATGTAGGGTTTGGTAGGGTTGGGTAGGGTTGACTTGGCACCTTGGAGGTCACTTGACCCTTGGTAAGGGCACTTTGACCAGATTAGGGGCTCGAGTTGACTTGGGTCAACTTGGCCTCTAGGGCTGACCCCAATGTGTCCTTAGTGACTTATTGACCTCACTTTAGGGTTAGGAGGGCATAGGTGGGGTCCACTTGGCTAAGGGAAGGTCAATTGACCCTAAGTAGGCTAGTTTGACCCATTTAGGGTTAGGGTTGACGTGAGTCAACTGAGTCTCTTTGATTGACCCCAATGGGTCCTTATGGCTCTAATGAGTCTCCCAAAATATTTGGGAGTGTTGTGGTAGGGTCTTGGGGCCATGGTGAAGCCCCATGGTCATCCTAAACTATTGTTCAGAATTCTACTATTTGTAGACCATGGTGATCCTCACCTTGGCCTCCTATCTCTTGGCCCATTTCTGGCTTCCTAGGGTTTTGTCATGACCTACTCATGGCCAAAACCACTCTTAGGGGTATAGTTGGAAATGGGATGTTACAAGCCGAACTAGCAATCCAACTAGGCAAGTATACCTATCGAACTATAGCAAGGGGACACAAGTGTCGTATTTAAATCTGGGAACTGTTGAGTAAACTTACTCACACGAAGGCTATTATTTTATCGACAGAAATCTTAGGGTTAAGGGGAAAATTAAACACACTTAAAGGAAGGAAATAAAAAGAGAGCTGATTGCACTAAAAATAAAGAAAGCATAAAAGAAACGATTAAACTGAAGGGTTGGAACAATGAAATAGAAATGCACTCGATCAAGAATCACCTCGGCATGAGTCGATTAAAAACACGATAAATAAACCTAAGCTTAATAGGGTAAATGTCCTTGACCATGGAGGTTCCTAAAGCTTGAACACGCTTCTCTCGATGTCGTGCCCAGCTGAGTTTAGGAAGGTCCGACCGACTCTCGTCTAAATCGGAGGCCTAAAGCTCGCTTTACGCGGTGAACCACACTATTGAATTTTACTCCAATCCGAGAGATTTCGACGTCTACCTCTCTCGATGGGTGCGTACAACTCTCTTTACTCTTGAATGCTCACTTCAAACTATCGGCCTCTCGGCTAGCCCAGAATGAAAGCAAAGGTGGAGAATATATATCGATGATATACCTCCAACCCATAAAAAATCAAGAGTAAATCGAAGGCCTAAAACCTAAAAAGAAAAGGTAAATTCAAAGCATCATAACTTAATCACTCGAACCTCGAATCATCAAGATCGAGTAAAAGGAGGATTAGTTACTCATGGTGAAGTGGAGGAGGGGGGATGAGTAGTAAAGCATAAAGAACACAAGGTACTAAAGAGAGCAAACAACACTTTTTTTTATATTAATCTAAAAGAGAGCTTACAACTTGGAAATGAAAATTACAAGTGCAATGAAATAAAAGACTAAGCTATCATTAACATTAAGCTACTAAAATAAACTAGAAACTAGTACAAGGAAAGCACTAAGCTAGGATTAAGAAAGACTTAAAATGAAAAAGGAGAGAAAGAACACTTAAGAAAATGCATGAAAAACTTCAGAAAACAAAAGGGCAGCACCTCCTTACACACTCCAGGACTCTTCTTGGAAACAAGGGGGAAGGGCTTAATTTATAGAAATTCATGAGGAGACGACACGGCCGGTCGAGACGGTCGTGTTGGTGGTCGTGTCCCATGTTGTTTTAAATCCATATCTAAAAGTGATTCACCCAGAATTTTGTATTTGCTACATATAGAACTTTTTGGACCTATTGTAATACAAAGTTTTGAAGAAAAATCTTACACTTTAGTGATTGTTGATGATTTATCTAGATTCACTTGTGTGTTCTTTCTTAGAAACAAGTCAGATAACTTTATAGTTCTTACAAACTTTCTTTGGAACATCAAGATTGAGTACTCTACTCAGATTGCATTGATCAGAAGTGATCATGACATTGAGTTTGAATCTCTTCTGATGAAAGAATTCTGTGAGAAAGAAGGTATCAGGTATTTTTTTCTACTCATAGAACTCCTCAACGAGATGTGGTAGCTGAAATGAAAAATAGAACTCTAATTAAATCTGCTGAAACATTACTTGCAGATGCTTATTTACCCCTATCCTTTTGGGCAGAGGTAGTAGGCACAACATACTATGTTCTTAACAGAAGTTTGATTCATAAACTCAAGGGTAAGAATCCCTATGAATTACTTAAAAATAAGAAACCTAAAGTAAACTATTTTAAAGTTTTTGTGTGTAAATATTATATTCACAATAATGATAAGAAACACTTAAGGAAATTTGAAGTCAAAGCTGCAGAAGGAATATTTCTTGGACATTCTAAAGTCAGCAAGGCTTATAGGGTCTTCAATAAATCTACACTTAAGATAGAAGAGTCTGTACATGTCTCTTTTGATGAAACTGACATGTTTTATAAGGAGAAGAACACTTCTAACATAAACTCTTTTCAGGTACCAATTTTGTGTGAGAAGTTGGATGAATTAAACATTAAACAAGAGGATACATTGCATCCTTCTTAACAAAATGCTGAAGACAGTGATGAAGATGATGCTGAAGTTTATGTTGAAAATGTCATAGCTAATGAGATTCAACAAAAGGAATTAACAACACAAATAATTGAAGAACCAACTCCACCTGTTGATTTTGTCACACTTAGAGATCACCCTAGATCTCAAGTGATTGGAGACATATCAGCTGGTGTGCAAACAAGTCATCAACTTAATCAAGATCAGATGCATACATGCTTTCTTTCTCAGATTGAGCCTCAATACATAAAAGATGCAGAACAAGATCCTCATTGGATCATTGCAATGCAAGAGGAACTCAATCAGTTTGAGAGATGTAGAGTTTGAGACTTAGTTCCATGACCCAAAGATTGTCCACTCATTGGAACCAAATGAGTTTTCAGGAATAAGTTGGATGCTCAAGGAGTCATAGTAAGAAAAAAAGACAGATTGGTACCTCAAGGATACTCACAGGAGGAAGACATAGATTATGATCAGACTTATGCTCCTGTTGCAAGAATAGAGGCTATTAGAATATTTCTTGCATTTGCAGCATTCAAGAAATTTAAAGTTTATCAGATGGATGTGAAGAGTGCATTTCTAAATGGAGAACTCAATAGAACAACCACCAGGTTTTATCTCTCCAACTCAATCTTCTTATGTTTTCAAACTCAATAAAGCCCTTTATGGTCTTAAACAAACTCCAAGAGCTTGGTATGAGACATTTGCTAGTTTTCTTTTATAAAAAATTTAGTAGAGGCATGGCAGATAAAACATTATTTTTTAGACATCATAAAACCAAAATTTTAC
Organism: Platanthera guangdongensis; assembly: GCA_039583875.1. NCBI lineage: Eukaryota > Viridiplantae > Streptophyta > Magnoliopsida > Asparagales > Orchidaceae > Platanthera > Platanthera guangdongensis. Next base: position 42,775,053 of record CM077160.1, on the reverse strand, counting down.
TAGTACAAATATATATTGATGGAATAATTTTTGATTTTACTGATTCCAAACTATGCAAAAGTTTTTCTGGCCTAATGCATTCCAAGTTTGAAATGAGTAGCATGGGTGAATTATCCTACTTCCTTGGTTTAAAAGTGAAGCAAACACCTGATGGTATTTTCATATCTCAATCTAAATATACTAAAAGGATAATTAAAAGATTTAGGATGTCAGATGCTTCCTCTATGAAAACACCTATGCATACCAATGCTGTTGTTGATAATGATGAGGGCAAACCTGTTGATCAGAAAACATATAGAGCTATCATTGAGTCTCTATTATATTTGACAGCACGTAGACTTGATATTATGTTTGCAACCTGTATTTGTGCTAGGTTCCAAGTTAATCCTAAAGAATCTCACTTAATTTTAGTAAAGAGAATTTTAAGATACATAAAGGGTTGCCCTAATATAGGACTCTGGTATCCTATTGAGTCAGGATTTGAATTAACTGGATTCACAGATGCTGACTATGCTGGATGTAGAATTGACAGAAAAAGCACATCAGGAACTTGTCAGTTTCTTGGTGATAAGCTTGTGTCACTGTTTTGTAAGAAGCAAACCTCTGTGTCTACTTCAACTGCTGATGTCGAATATATTGCAGCTGGAAGTTGTTGTTCACAAATTTTGTGGATTCAAAATTAACTTCTAGATTATGGTAATAACTTAAATAATTCAACTATATTTTATGATAATACAAGTGCAATTTTTATTGCACAGAATCCACTCCTTCATAGAAGGACTAAGCATATATAAATTACCCATCATTTTATAAGAAACAACATAGACAAAAATAAAAATAAACTAAAATTTATTTCTACTGAGTTTCAAAGAGCTAATATTTTCACTAAACCTTTAGATGAAAAGAAACATATTTTCTTCTTAAATCAGTTAGGAATGATTAATGGTGAGTCTTTAGATTGATTTTTGGTCTGAGATCGACGAACTTCCACTTTCCGTTGAATGGAGTTCGACGAACTGTAAACTTTTCATCGAATGGAGATCGACGAGCTGTGAACCTTTCGTCAATCTACAAATTTTAACTTTTCGTCGAACGGAGCTCGACGAATTATTATCCATTCGTCAAACGGAGATCGACCAATTATATTTCCTCTATGAAATGTTTAGTCAACCAGAGTTCAATGTTTTGCTTTTCGTCGGACGGAGTTCGCCTTTTCAACTTCTGAAAACTTATAATTAGGTTTTCATCGAACTCTATCCCGCGCATTACCCATTTCCCTTGCACTTGATCTCTCTATTTTGCAGGAAAATGGAGATTTCTCAGGCGACTCTCTCTACAATGAAATTTGATGCTGGATTCGACATCAATATGGACTCATTCCGCCACTGAGATCAATTCTTCCAAGATATTTTGCAACTGTTTGAGGCTCAGCAATTGCATAATTTTATGACCACCGGGATCAAACTCCTCGTCACAGAGATAAAAGAATGGTTCATACAACAAGGATTCCTGATCTTACAACTATTACTGGATCTATCTCAGGCAATCAGGTTTCACTTACCCCAGTAATTTTATCTGAATTTTTTGGATTAGTTAATGGAGAAGAAGATATAGAATTATCTTGTTCTGAATTTGAGATAATGCTAGATAGAATGGGTCACCAACATGGAAACCTTAACCATCTTCTGAAGAAATTTTTTATATAGAATATAAGTTCTTAACTGATGTGGTTAGGAACGTAATTCTGGGCTAACACTCTACCCATGATTATGTGACCAGGAACCAATTCCTATTGATGTGTGCTCTAGTGGACCAAAAAATATAAACTGTGGGGCACTTTTGTTTGATTCCATTAAAAAGAAGATCAATAAGAAAGTTGTTAGTTATGGGAGAATTCTGGATATTTTCCTCCAAACTAAATGTCCAAAAGTGTTGGTCTCCCTGACCATACACATTAATGCCTCTAAGAGGATAACCTCTACCCAATTTGGTAAATGGGAGAGGGTTATTCCTAAGCCTCCAAGGACAACTTCCTATAGGGTGGCTTCAGAAAACACAATAGCTGCACCAGCTGCTCTCCCAACTCCACAAGAAGTTTCTGCTCATATTGTTTCTTCTCCTCTACCATATCCACATCATTCCCCTTGGAAGCCATCTCCTCCTTCTCAACTACCTGCTTTATCTGTAGAAGTTCCATCCAGCTTCCATACTGATCCACTACCACCTAATCTTTCTGAAGAAATCCCATCCACAATTATCCCTAAAGATTCACCCATTCATCTATCACCACCTTCATCTCCACTACTTTCATCTCCACCTCACTTCTCTCTACTTCATTCCTCTCCACCTCATTCATCTCCACCTCCTCCATCTCATATATCTTCACCTCACTCCTCAATACAGGAAGAAATAGTTCCCGATTCCATTCCCCTGTAATCAATCTTACATCTATACCACAGTCATCTTTCCAATGTCCAACCTGTGCTAACAGTTCTCATCCATAATCTTCCATTCCATCCTTTTCATCTACTCAGGCTCCACCTGAGTTCATGTATTTGGATTTCTCTTCTATTGCTTCTAATCTTTTGGAATTCATCACTCCAACCCTCAAGAAACTCCTAGATGATTCTTTAGCTCCTATAAAAGCTTCTCTTTCTGAACTTTCTTCTAGACTTGACTCTCTCCAGTCTGTCCCTTCTTTTGGGGGCCTAGATTTAGGTCTCCCTGGATCTAGACAGGGGGAGATGTTTCATGAAGAAGCTCCAAATAATGCAGTTCCAGTCATAGCAATACCAAAAGCAGTTATAACAACAACAGTTTTTGTTTTAGATTCAAAAATGATTTGAGTTTAGGATGTGTTGGCTACAGAAGCAATACCATAAGCAGTTATTCCTGTTGGTGATGTTTTTATTAATCCCAAAGTTGATTATTTCACTTTTATCAGATTTTGAACAACTGCATAGTTATCTTCCCAATCTACCAGTTTTTGAAAATGATCATTCTAGAGCATTAGTATGTTATACTGCTCCTTTAGATTCAACTATTTTAGAACAACTTAGATCCAGTCTCAGTATTGTTTCTAATACAGTCTCTTAGCCTATCATAACTGATAATATAATGTATATTATATAATAGGTTTATTCCCCTCTTACTTTTGTATGGGATGAAACTCCATTGCCAAATTTTGATTATCTTCTTAATGAAGATATGGAATAAGTAGCAGATACAGATATTGTAGATAAACAGCCAAAGGATAATACTAATTTATATAATTAGATAGATGATTTATATGATCAGCCAGTAGAAGAATCTGATGATAACTCAGAGTCTGATGATTCAGAAGACTCTGGATCTAAGAAAAGAAAGTTAAAGAAGAATGCTCCGGCTATGGTTGCTCCTCAAACTTCATCAACAACAGATATTACATATTACATTATGCATGGAATAACTCTCACTCCAAATCTCCAACACTGGATGAAATACTCCAAGAATGAGCAGAAAAATAGGAAGAAGATGAGGAGATATCATTCTCCACCTCAAAAGTCTTGGAGAGGACCTCCTCCTCCTCCTCCTCCTCCAGCAGCAGTATCCGTTTGTATTGTTTCTTATTCTCAATGGCCTTCATCTCATCATCACTCTAAATCTACTCAACACAGGCAGCCAGCAAGGTCTGATACTCAAGGCAGTTAAAGAAGCCAGTAACATCAGTCAAGCCAAGAACGACCACCTTCTCCTGTATATGATCCAGAACTAGACCCAGTGCATATAATGACAAGGTTTAATGAGCAAGTTGTAATTGCTCAGATTAAGAAAGCAATGGTAGAAGGAAAGGACGCCTCACAATTCACTACTATGTCCTCTTACAGACAACAAGAACTTGAAAGATATCAGAAGAAAAGTCTATTCAATGTTGATAAGTACATGAGTCTGCATCTAGAGGCAGTTGTTCCAAGAACCAACTCCCTAAAAATGATAGGTTCTCAAGACGTAACAATGAGTAAAAGGGAAGCTAATGATCCAAACAGAAAGCTGATTTTCACCAAATCATCTTTAGATTCTTCTTCAGTAGCACCTCAAAAAGACTATTGATTTTTGTTTATATTTTTGAACTATGTTGTTTTTTTAAACTCCCAAAACACTTATTATATATCTGCTGAAAGTTTTATTTGTGCTAGATATTTTTATTGCTTTGTTCTTTTTCTATTTTCTATTTTTCCTTTCCACCACACCATTTTGTTGAGGTGTACGAGGAGCAAAAAATTCATGTTTAATTTCTAACTCATTGCAAAAAGAAACAAATTTCTCATTATCAAATTTACCTCCATGATCTGAACGAATGCATTTTATTTTTAAATCTCGTTCATTTTGAACACGTAAACATAATTTGGAAAATTCTAAAAATGCATCAGATTTAGACGATAAGAAAATTGTCCAACTAAAATGAGAGAAATCATCAATCAAAACAAAAGTATACTTTCTACCTCCTAGGCTTATTGTATTAACAGGACCAAACAAATCCATATGTATTAATTCTAAAGGCCTAGTGGTGGAAACAATATTTTTGCTTTTAAAAGAAGACTTTGTAAATTTTCCTTTTTAACATGGTGAGCATAAAGTTGAAAAATTTCCATGAAAAGAAGGTAAACCTTTAACAAGTTTATTTTGAGACAATTTTATGATAAGTTTTGAACTAGAATGTCCAAGACGTCTATGCCACAAATCTAATTCCTCATTTTTAGAAATAAAATATTTTAACGAAGAATGTGATAAATCATTAAACCTAACTATGTAAACATTTTGAAATCTAGGAGCAGTAATAACAATATCATTTGTTTTAGAGTTAATAATTTTGCATAGGTTTGAAGATGAATCAAACAAGACATTTAAGCCAATATCGCATAGTTGACTTATTGAAATTAAATTATGCTTCAAACCTTTAACATATAAAACATTTGAGATAGAAAATGATTTGTTACCTACTACTCCAATGCCGATGATTTTCCCCTTTACATTGTCTCCAAAAGTAACTCCTCCTCCTTTCTTCATCTCCAGGCTAAGAAACTTTGATTTATTGCCCGTCATGTGCTTGGAACACCCTGAGTCCAAGTACCACACGTCTTCTTTGTCCTTAGTCTGCCAACACACCTAGAAAGAGGATGAGAGTACAGATCCGACTACCCAAGTGGTTCCTCCCATAGAATAGGTGGAAGCCTTAGGCACCCAGATTTGTTTGACTAAGTAGTATCCCGTCTTCTTACAAGTATGTGTTGTGTGACCAAACTTATAACATTTGGCACACTTGATGAAAGAAGTTGACGGGTTTTCAAAATAAATTTTGACCCTTTGCTGGAAGCTACAGGGACATGTGATTTATTGTTTTTAACCTGAAAATTAACATTCCTGGAATTTGTTTTATCGCCGGCGACAATGGCTGTCGCTGGGTGATAGCATTCAGGATAGTATACAGGTCCGAATTTTCCAGAACCATAATACTGGTTTCCCAAAATCATATTTAGAGATTTTTGGCTCACTCCAAATTTGTTAGTGCCCATTTCTAAATTTCGGACTTGTTCCCTTAGTACATTATTTTCGGCAACTATGGTGCCGCAACAATTAGCGAAGGACTTCTTGCTGCCTTCCACTTGAGATTGAGAGAATTTTAGAGATCTCTCTAAGTCCTCTTTCTCTTTTGTAAGAGTTTCAACCCGAGTCTGAGTCTTAGAGAGATCTTTCTCAAGTTCCACTATCTTTGTCAAAGATGGACAATCCTCTTGACAAGACGCTTTCTCTTTTCCAAGAATTTTTACTTCATTTTTTAGTTTTTTATTTTCTTTAACTAAAATTTTATTTTCAGAATTGATCAACTTAATTTCATGTAGTTTTTTATCTAAATACTCGCAAGTACTTAAAAATTCTGAAAATAAATCATCATAAGTTTCAGGAGTTACCTCAGTGTCGCTCTAGACACTGCTTCCTTCATCATAAGATGAAGCGCTCTTTCCCATCAAGCACATGTTGTTCTCCTCTTCAATTTCTGACCCTGAACTGCTCGACTACTCAGAAGTGGCTTCATCCCATGTTTCAGCCTTTAGAACCTTCTTCCTATCTTTCTTTCCGCGCTGCTTCTCCTTCAGCTCTTTCAGATACTTTGGGCACTTGCACTTTATGTGACCAATCTTCCTGCAATGATAGTATTCAAGTGGTTGTCTATCTTCATCATCCTCTTCTTCAGCTTGGGATTTTCCTTTCCTATTCCCATATTCTTTCTTCTTAAAAAATCTCTTGAAAGAATTTCTTCTTTCAGGATTTCTCATAAATCTCCTAAATTTCTTCACAAACAAACTCTCTTCATCTTCATCATCGCTTTCATCAGACTCGCTTTCTTTCTCCTTCTTGGACTTCAACGCCAAAGCTTTTTTTCTTGGCTCCAAGCTATATTTTTGTTGTTGAATCCTCAACTCTACTTCATGAGTTTTCAAGTTTCCTATGAGATTCTCAATTTGGAGAGACTTTAGATTGTGTGACTCCGAGATGGCAGTCACTTTAGGATTAAACTTCGGGGGAAGCGATCTAAGTATTTTCCTCACCAAATCTCCATTTGAGAAATTCTTCCCTAGAATCCTCAAGTCATTTACTATCTTGCTAAACCTCGTGTACATGGAGTCTATATCTTCATCAACCTCCATCTTGAACTTCTCAAACTCCGATTCTAGCTGGAAAAGCTTCGAGTCCTTTACCTGCAATGTACCTTCATGAGTAACTTCAAGAAGATTCCAAATATCATATGCAGTATCACATGCACAAACAGTAGTGTTGGAGCCTTTGGTGCCTCGGAGAGCAACTGAAAGGCAACTCAAACATGTTATGGGCTTTAATCCTCCGGTGTTCTCGGGGACGGGAACCCCATCCCAAGCTGAGGATTGGCTCTCCCGAGTAAAGATAGTATTGACAGCAACTGAAATGGAAGAGGAGCAGATGACCACCATAGCTACGTTCCTGTTGGATGGAGATGCAAGGGTGTGGTGGGAAGATTTGGAGTTACATCACTTAAGGGGAAGGCAACTTACGGACGTCTCAATGGAAGAATTTTCGAGACTGTTCTTGGCAAGGTACCTTCCCTCGGCTCAGAGGATTGCATTGGAGAATGAATTCCAGAGGTTGACGCAAGGAGAGAGTAGCGTGGATGAGTATCTCCACGAATTTACATGGTTGGGTCGGTACGCTAGCTCTACTTTCGCTGATGAGGAGCGTAAGATAAACCGATTCTATGAAGGTCTAAGGGATGACCTAAGGCTACTGCTCTCGGGGCCTATGACGCAAGGCTTCTTGACCCTGGTCAATATGGCCCGGTCATTGGAAAAGGATTTGAGGAATGTGTAAGCGAAGAGTGTAACACCTCCCCTGTAATGAACGTATAATATGGGTCCGACCGGGGCCCCACAACATACGGACGCCACAGCTTTAGTATTATTAGTTGATATAGCTACCTACACTCAAAACACTTTGCACAACACAGCGGAAACAAAAGCAAGACTAGAAGTTATCCACTACAAGAAGAGTAATAACAATGGCCTTATGGCCTTACAACAAGTGTCCAAACTCAAATAATACAACAGTCAAGAAAGTGCATAGCACACCTACTCTACCTCGGCATGCAAGCCGGACAACATGAATCTCACACATAAAACATCATATAAGTAGAGCTACAAAAGAGAAAAGCACTTCATGAGGCTTAGGCCTTTCTGGCCGGCGAGCTAGCTCCTGCATGCGATCCTTACCCTGTAAAAATTTATTTGTAACGTGGGTCAGCAAAGCTGACCTCAAACTGTGTAACAACACATCTCCTCCCGGCTGCCCCTAACGGACCCCAGGGTACCCCTCCAACCTGCAAGTTAGCACTTCGTATGCAATAATCATAAGCAAGAAAAGCAACTACAGAAACAGGCTTGGATGTCACACACATCATACATGTTCTATACGGGTTGAGCATATAATAAAAAGGGCCTACTTATGCAACATGTATGCAACAACCTGGGTTTCACCCAAGGCTCCCTATCTCGTATGCATCTAGCACATCATCACATCATATGGGTACTCATCGATTCCCCATTGGCATAAAGCCGCAAACAAAGGGGTCACACCATTTCCCTTAACGGCACACCGGACGCCACATGGAACTCTTGCAAAGGCTCCACCCGCTCAAGGTCTTAGACCCGGGCTTGCCTACAAGCTCTGACGTGTCATGTCAGGATTCCAACAAACACAAAACTGACTGATTCTAAGAAGCCTTGCCGGACCCCACCTACTCATGGCCTCATTTCCCGCGCTTGACCCCATGCTTGGCATTCTCGTCAGTCTCACAAAAGTGGACTAGTCTCGTCGGGACACTCTCCACACATTACGTGAACGTCACGGGATAGCCAGCCGACCACGGAGACATAGCCACGCCTTCGCACATCACAAACCAAGACAATTCCACCCTAGTCCCTCATTTGTACTGCAGCGTTCCCGCGCACCAAGGAAACCATCTCCAACTCATGCGGAGCTAACCTTATCCACCAAGGAAACCATCTACCGCCACGAGGAGCTAACCTTGTCCGGTTCTGACTACACGTACTCATTCAAGAAAAAGGGGAAAACACCATCACATCACAAACGACATCTTGCCGCAACGGAATCTCTACGAATCCCTAAAGTTCGTATGCAACATCACCGAGTCGGACTAACGGTCGCGACTACGACTTCACCCACCATGCCTAATCCACTAACGAAGCGGATCTCTAATGCAAATCATGCCGGGGATGGACTCAATCGACCCGGAGGTTCCTTTTGAACCTTGGCGACCCAAAACCCCTCTCAAAGAGCAGTTCTGGACCATTAGATCCCAAAATAAGGGAAGGAATGGCCACGATCCGTCTGAAAAATAAAATACCTGGGTCGAACACGACCTGGCACACGCCCGTGTCCAGGGCCGTGTCCCCCATTCGCCGTCTCAAATCGACGCGCCTGGAACAGCACACGGGCATTCGACACGCCCGTGTTCGACCCGAAACGCCCGTGTTCGACCCGACACCCCCGTGTCCCAACTGACACGGCTTTGTGGTCGGCCGTGTGCCTCCAGCGACACAGCCCCAAAACAACCCGAGAAGGGACACGGCCTGGGACACGCCCTTGTCCCAAGCCATGTGCCAAGTCTCGACACTCGTCGACAACCTTTGTGTCGACACCACGGAAAAACGTCGAGCGAAGATCGTTGACCAAGCGGGACACACCCTGTGACACGCCTGTGTCACAGGCCGTGTGCCCCAGTATCGACACTCGACACTCGACACTCGTCGAGTGGACATCGTCGACTGAAGTTCGTCGACAGACCCACACGGCCTTGGACACGGCCGTGTCCTTGGCCGTGTGCCTTGTCTCGACACATAGTCGAGCGAAAATGTCGACACCCCGGGCCGAGTGTCGACACGGGCTCGACACGCCCTGCGACACGCCCGTGTTGCAGGCCGTGTGCCCTCACTCGACACTTCGTCGAGCGCAAAGTGTCGACCACGCGGCCAAGTCGTCGACACGGCTTGACACGGCCTGGGACACGCCCGTGTCCCGGGCTGTGTGCGGCCTGCCAGAAACCAAAAAAAATGTCCAGAAACGCAGATTGCCCCTTTCTCAAAAACTGGGGTGTTACAACTCTCCCCCCTTAACAGAATTTCGTCCCGAAATTACAAAACAAAAGGGACAAAAAAAAACTTAAATTGTACCTGAAATGAAGAGTTCTGGATACTCTTCTAGCATGGCTTGCTCTCGTTCCCAAGATTGCTCCTCACGACCGCAGTTGTCCCATCGGACTCTCACGAGTTTAACCTCTTTATTCCGCAACTGCCGAGTCTCCGAATCCTCTATAGCGATTGGACGGACTCGCGTCCTCAAGTCTTCCTCAATTGGCACCGATGCCGGCTGGATCACCACACTAGCCTCCACCAAGGCTTTCCTCAAGACGGAGACATGAAAAACATCATGCAATCCACTCAGCTCTGTGGTCAACGCCAACCGATAGGCTGCTTCTCCCACCCGTTCAACAACTTCAAAAGGCCCCAAAAACCTTGGACTCAACTTCTTGAGTCGGCGAATCCGTGAGACGCCTTTGAACGGTTTGATCTTCAAATAGACCCAATCACCTACCGTGAACTCCAACTTCTGGTGACGAGCATTAAAGTACTTTGCTTGCCGGTCTTGCGCCACCTTCATACGCTCTTGAATGGTCTGTACCAACTCACAAGCGTCGACTACCACCTCCTTTCCCAAAATTTTGGTGTATCCCGCCTCTGCCCAAGACATCGGTGTTCGACACCGTCTCCCATACAAAGCTTCGTATGACGCCATTTTTATACTTGCTTGAAAACTGTTGTTGTACACGAATTCCACCATGAAGAGGTGATCCTCCCACTTCTTGCCGAAGTCAAGAACGCACATTCTCAACATATCCTCCATTGTACGGTTCGTCCTTTCAGTTTGCCCGTCAGTTTGAGGATGGAACGTCGTACTGAACTTTAGCTTCGTGCCCAAACTCTTCTGAACCAATCTCCAGTCCTTGGACGTAAACCGTCCATCTCGATCGCTAACTATGCTCTTAGGAATCCCATGCAGTCGCACAATGTTGCGAACATACAACTCCACCAGCTTCTCCATGCTATCCTCTTTCCGATTTGGGATGAAGTGGGCCACCTTGGTTAAGCGGTCTACGATCACCCAAATAGCATCATTACCCTGCTGCGATCTAGGCAAACCATGCACAAAATCCATGGAGATGTCATCAAATTTCCACTCAGGGATTGGAAGGGGCTTCAGGAACCCTCCCGGCTTCTGACATTCGACCTTCACCAAGACGCAAGTTTGGCAACGATTCACATACAAAGCTACGTCCCGCTTCAGCCCCGGCCACCAAAAGGATTTCTTCATATCCAAGTACATCTTTGTACTGCCCGGGTGAATGGAGTATTTTGTGAAGTGAGCCTCAAACATCAACTCCTCACGGAGTTTGTCGAACTGAGGTATACAAACCCTTCCGTCCTTCTTCAGGATCCCATCAATCATCTCCCAGGCGCTGTTCTCGCCCGTTTGAGCCTCCAACACAAAAGGTTGAAACTCCACATCCAACCGAGTCGCTTCCCGAATGCGATCGGTCAAGTCATTCTGCACTTCAATCCAGTTTAATCGAGCCACGCTGGACTCGCCTCTCGCCACACATTCCAAACTAAGGGACTCCCACTCCCGTACCAAGCGCTCATCATGAGCTTCGATCCAATTCCCTTGCCCTGAGTACTTCCTACTCAAAGCATCCGCCACCACATTGGCTTTACCTGGCGTATACTAAATCGCCACTTCGTAATCTCCAAGAAACTCAACCCACCTGTGTTGCCGCATGTTCAAGTCCTTTTGATCCAAGAGATACTTCAGGCTTTTATGATCCGTGAAGATCTCCACTTTTGCACCATAAACATAATGCCGCCATATTTTCAACGCAAAAATTACCGCCGCCAACTCCAAGTCATGGACGGGGTAATTCCTCTCATGAGGCTTCAGCTGTCTAGACCCAAAAGCTATCACCTTGCCATGTTGCACCAAAACGTAACCCAAACCGCATCCCGATGCGTCACTGAAAATCTGAAATCCCTCGGTCCCTTACGGTAGACTTAGGATTGGAGCCATCATCAGTCTCTCCTTCAGTGCCTCAAATGCTTGGCTGCACTCTTGAGTCAACACAAACTTATGATATTTACGAGTGAGTGAGGTGAGGGGTAGAGCTATCCTCGAGAAATTCACCACGAATCTCCTATAATACCCGGCTAGTTCAAGAAAACTTCGGACTTCCGCCACGGTCCTCAAGACTGGCCAATCTCTAATGGCCTCCACTTTTGTTGGATCCACTGCTACCCCATCCCCACTAATCACGTGGCCCAAAAATGCCACCTTCTCTAACCAGAACTCTCACTTGGAGAACTTTGCATACAACTGATTCTCCCTCAACACTTGCAAGACTACCCTTAAGTGGGACTCATGCTCCACTTCCGATTTGGAGTACACCAAGATGTCATCAATGAAGACAAAAACAAAAGAATCCAAGTATTCCCGAAATACTCGATTCATAAGATCCATGAACACAGATGTTGCGTTCGTCAGCCCGAACAACATCACCGTAAACTCAAAGTGACCATACCTTGTACCAAAGGCAGTCTTGGGGATGTCCTCATCCCGAATTCATAACTGACAATAGCCTGACTTTAAGTCCAATTTGGAGTACACCACCGACCCCACCAGCTGGTCAAACAAGTCATCTATCCGAGGAATCAGATACTTATTCTTGACGGTCAATTTATTCAGCTCTCGGTAGTCTATACATAGTCGCATGCTACCGTCTTTCTTCTTTACAAACAACACCGGCGCGCTCCACGGTGAAGAACTGGGTCTAATATACCCTTGCTCCAATAGTTCCTGTAGTTGTACCTTAAGTTCAGCCAACTCCTTTGGTGCCATCCTAAACGGAGGACGTGACACTGGCCTAGCCTCCGGCACTAACTCGATCGAGAAATCGATCTCTCGCCGAGGAGGCGCTCCAGGAAGTTCATCCGGAAACACATCCTTGAACTCTGCCACTACGGGCACTTCCTCAATAGATAGGTGAGAGAGACGAACCTCCAATAACGCTACAAGCGCTACACCACCCTGGTTAACCGCTCGCATCAATTGCATGGCCGAAATCAGGGAACATGCCACTCCACAAAGGCCCTCAAATTTGACCTCCGCCTGCCCTTTACTCCTTAGGGTCACTACCTTAGATAGGCAGTCAATACTGGAGCGCTGCTCTGCAAGCCAGTCCATGCCCAAAATGACATCGAACTCAACCAATGGTAAAATCGCTGCCAGCAAAACGAAGTCAACTCTGTCCAGCTCCCAACAGATGCGCCCTTTAGCCCCGGTGGTCATGGATGACCCATTGGGCATGCGCACTTTCAACTCTGTGTTCGCCGAGAAAGACTCAACTCCTATTCTCCGGATGAAGCTCTCCGGAAGAAAGGAGTGCGATGCTCCCGTATCAAACAATACCCTAACGGGGTATCCAGAAACTAACACGAAGCCTACAACATAGACATCACACAAAAGTCTAAAAGTATGAAGCACAAAATTTAAACTTAAATTTTCTTCATACCTGTCACCACATCGGTTTGGCGGATCGCTTCTTGCTGTCCAAGGTTGTAAGCCCTTGGTTGCACCGGATGGAACCGAGAAGCGCTCGACTCCGCCATCTTCCCTTTCTCTACAGCACTGGAGCCGGAGCGTACAGTCTGCTCTTGCCTTGCCTCTTTCCCCGCTCCTCCTTGGGGACAAACACGAGCTATGTGCCCCACCTTACCACAGTTGTAGCACGTCGGCGGTCCCCTAGAGTGTGAACCTCCAGGCATCCACTTGCTCCTCTCACTGGACCTGGATGTATGAGGCTTATTCCTCCACCTACTCCCTTCAGACTTTCCATGGGATTGGGAAGGCTTCCCTTCCCCTTGCTTGGGAGTAAAACCCTTATGACACTGGGTTCGCTCCAGATCGCTCTCCAACATCCTAGCAGCCTCAACTAGTTCATTAAATCCAGCCCTCTTCATGGAAATAAGGGGTTGCCTCAGATTCTCCCTCAGACCCTAGTAGAAGAGGTTATCCCTCTCTACATCATCTGCCATCGTCGTTCCCGCGTAACGACCCAAACGGGTGAACTCCTGCAAATACTCATCCACCGTCTTGTCTCGCTGCATTAAATGCAGAAACTGTCTCTGAAGGGCCAACCGTGTCGAAACGAGAATGTACCTCTTAAGAAAAGCATCCCCAAACTCTTCCACCGACGGGGTGCGTCCAGGGAACTGGCGGCCGCTATGGCTCACCCACCAAAACTTGGCGTCTCCTTCCAACATGAAAGCCGCATACTCAGCTTTCTTTCCTTCTGGTGTCTCTGCCGCCCTCAAAAGCTCTTGAATGCGAACCCACCAGTCCTCCGCATCCGTTGGCGTACCAACTCCCTTGAATGACGGGGGATGGAAGCTCAGGAAATACTTCATGTGTCGGTCTCCATGCCCGACAACCACCCTTTCCGCCAAAGGCTCCACTCACCTGGCTTCTCCTCCTGGCACGGTCGTCGTCGTATCCGGTGTAGCAGGGGTTGCTACCTGGGCTGCCGCTGCAGCTTGGGCTGCCACCATCGCTTCTGCAAGCATGCGGCAGAAGTCGGCCGGGTTTACACCCGTGCCCAAAAGACCTGGAGCAGTGGCACTGCTCGCCGAGAGTTCCTCTCTTGCTCTCGACGTACCCGCCTCATTGCTTGCACTCTTCAAGAAAACAAGAAGCAAGAAATCAGTCTCTAATCTCAAGACTTAAACATAAGGACACTCATGGTCCCGCGTTACTCTTATGTGGATAACTTCTCTACGCATTGACCTTGAATCCAACCTGGCTCTGATACCAAATTGTAACACCTCCTCTGTAATGAACGTATAATATGGGTCAGGCCGGGGCCCCACAACATACGAACGCCACAGCTTTAGTATTATAAGTTGATATAGCTACCCACACTCAAAACACTTTGCACAACACAGCGGAAACAAAAGCAAGACTAGAAGTTATCCACTACAAGAAGAGTAATAACAATGGCCTTATGGCCTTACAACAAGTGTCCAAACTCAAATAATACAACAGTCAAGAAAGTGCATAGCACACCTAGTCTACCTCGGCATGCAAGACGGACAACATGAATCTCACACATACAACATCATATAAGTAGAGCTACAAAAGAGAAAAGCACTTCATGAGGCTTAGGCCTTTTTGGCCGGCGAGCTAGCTCCTGCATGCGATCCTTGCCCTATAAAAATTTATTTGTAACGTGGGTCAGCAAAGGTTGACCTCAAACTGTGTAACAACACATCTCCTCCTGTCCACCCCTAACGGACCCCGGGGTACCCCTCCAACCTGCAAGTTAGCACTTCGTATGCAATAATCATAAGCAAGAAAAACAACTACAGAAACATGCTTGGATGTCACACACATCATACATGTTCTCTACGGGTTGAGCATATAATAAAAAGGGCCTACTTATGCAACATGTATGCAACAACCCGGGTTTCACCCAAGGCTCCATATCTCATATGCATCTAGCACATCATCACATCATAAGGGTACTCATCGATTCCCCATTGGCATAAAGCCGCAAACAAAGGGGTCACACCATTTCCCTTAACGGCACACCGACCGCCACATGGAACTCTTGCAAAGGCCCCACCCGCTCAAGGTCTTAGACCCGGGCTTGCCTACAAGCTCTGATGTCTCATGTCAGGATTCCAACAAACACAAAACTGACCGATTCTAAGAAGCCTTGCTGGACCCCACCCGCTCATGGCCTCATTGCCCGCGCTTGCCCCCATGCTTGGCATTCTCGTCAGTCTCACAAAAGGGGACTAGTCTCACCGGGACACTCTCCACACATGACGTGAACGTCACGGGATAGCCAGCCGACCAAGGAGACATAGGCACGCCTTAGCACATCACAAACCAAGACAATTCCACCCTAGTCCCTCATTTGTACTGCAGCGTTCCCGCGCACCAAGGAAACCATCTTCAACTCATGCGGAGCTAACCTTATCCACCAAGGAAACCATCTACTGCCACGAGGAGCTAACCTTGTCCGGTTCTGACTACACGTACTCATTCGAGAAAAAGGGGAAAACACCATCACATCACAAACGACATCTTGCCGCAATGGAATCTCTACGAATCCCTAAAGTTTGTATGCAACATCACCGAGTCGGACTAACGGTCGCGACTACGGCTTCACCCACCATGCCTAATCCACTAACAGAGAGGATCTCTAATGCAAATCATGCCGGGGACGGACTCAATCGACCCGGAGGTTCCTTTTGAACCTTGGCGACCCAAAACCCCTCTCATTTGAGTGTTTGGTGCCCAAAACTAGAAAAGAAATGATGTTAAAGACATGCATCCTAAGACCGAGAGGAGAAGTAATGTTACCTTCCGACTCCGCTTCTTTGCCATGGCAAAATAACCGGATGAAAACCTTCGCAACGACCTAGCCTCCACGGATCTGGACTCGGCTCGCGATTTGGAGCACCGAAGCTTCTCCTACAGCCCAAACCCTCCTTCACCTTCTTTCTTGCTCTCCCTTCTCTCTAGAAATTAGTAAGAGAAAAGCTTGAAGAAGAATGAGGGTTTCCAACCCTATTCTCGGACTTAACTCCCAAAGAGCAGTTCTGGACCATCAGATCCCAAAATAAGGGAAGGAATGGCCACGATCCGTCTGAAAAATAAAATACCTGGGCCGAACACGGCCTGGCACACGCCCGTGTCCAGGGCCGTGTCCCCCATTCACCGTCTTAAATCGACACTCCTGGAACAGCACACGGGCATTCGACACGCCCATGTTCGACCTAACACGCCCGTGCCCCAACTTACACGGCCGTGTGGTCGGCCGTGTGCCTCCAGGGACACAGCCCTAAAACAACCCGAGAAGGGACACGGCCTGGGACACGCCCGTGTCCCAATCAGTGTGCCAAGTCTCGACACTCGTCGACAGCTTTTGTGTCGATACTGCGGAAAAGTGTCGAGCGAAGATCGTCGACCAAGCGGACACGCCCTGTGACACGCCCGTGTCACAGGCCGTGTGCCCCAGTCTCGACACTCGACACTCGACACTCGACACTCGTCGAGTGGACATCGTCGACTGAAGTTTGTCGACAGACCCACACGGCCTTGGACACACCCGTGTCCTTGGCCGTGTGTCTTGTCTCGACACATAGTCGAGCGAAAATGTCGACACCCCGGGCCGAGTGTCGACATGGGCTCGACACGCCCTGCGACACGCCCGTGTCGCAGGCCGTGTGCCCTCACTCGACACTTCGTCTAGCGAAAAGTGTCGACCACGCGGCCAAGTCGTCGACACGGCCTGACACGGCCGGGGACACGCCCGTGTCCCGGGCCGTGTGCAGCCTGCCAGAAACCAAAAAAATGTCCAGAAACACAGATCGCCCCTTTCTCAAAAATTGGGGTGTTACAAAGAGATACTCTGGTGCTAATAAGACAGAGTTCAAAGTGCCGACTAATTCAAAGTCTGGTTATCGTAAGTTCAATAAGAAGGCTAGGACTTCGGGTCCAGCCTCTTCTTCCGGTTCTTTGGGGGAAACTACAAGCCGAACCCCAGGCACATGCTATAATTGCGGGAAGCTGGGACACTTTGCCCGAGACTGTTGGAGCGGACGTCCAAAGTCCAGAGGAAGCCGTGAGCAACCTATAAGGAGAAGGGAAAGGCAGTGGAGTCAACCACGTCCCACTATGCTCCGGCTCAACCTAGAGTCTATAATCTTGGCCAGCAGGAGGCCATAAAGCAAGCGGATGTGGTGACCGGTACGGTTTAAATTTATAGCAAGTTAGTTTTTAAATACTTGTTACCTTGCGCGTATTACCTTACCACTGCTTGTATAGGCTTTGTTTTGATCTACGAAAATCCGGCGAGAGCACTCTTTGATACGAGAGCTTCACACTCCTTTTTGTCTGAAGGATTCATATCGCGCATCATAGTACCTTCTTTGATGGCAAAGGACAAACTGGATGTGTTGTTGCCGAATGGGTGTCGATGCGCGCGGATAGTGTCTGTGGCGTAAAGATTCGTTTTGGGAGTCAGGAGTTCGATTTGCAAGCGTCGTTACTGCCGCTGGTGGAGTTCGATGTGATATTTGGTATGGACTGGCTCTCGGAGCAGCAGACATATATTGATTGCAATCGCAAGGATGTTAAGTTGGGAACAGGTCGTGAGATGACATTTTCGGGCTTGAAAGGGTCGAGCAAGACTTTGATGTCT
This sequence comes from Platanthera guangdongensis, assembly GCA_039583875.1. Taxonomy (NCBI): domain Eukaryota; kingdom Viridiplantae; phylum Streptophyta; class Magnoliopsida; order Asparagales; family Orchidaceae; genus Platanthera; species Platanthera guangdongensis. The sequence continues at coordinate 42,757,151 of CM077160.1, read as the reverse complement.
GCTCTTTAGGTGGTTAAGGCGGTTCGTGCTAGTGCAGAGCTGTTATTCATGCTAGTGGAGGCTTCGAAGCCTAAGCCTGCTTTGGACATCATCCTAGTTGTATTTGAATACCCTGATGTGTTCCCTGGCGATCTTTATGGAGCCCTACCTCAACGGGAGATAGATTTCACCATCGAGCTAGTGCTAGGTGCGAAACCTGTGTCACGCTCTCCATATCGGCTAGTGCCTAAGGAGATAGCGGAGCTGAAGGTACAACTTTAAGAGCTTTTGTAACAGGGTTATGTGCGTCCAAGTTCGTCGCCTTGGAGCGCACCAGTCCTTTTTGTGAAGAAGAAGGACGGAAGTTTGCGGCTCTGTATTGATTATCGAGATCTGAATAAGTTAACAAAGAAGAACAAGTACCCGATCCTAAGAATTGATGATCTGTTCGATCAGTTAGTTGGGTCAACACTGTACTCAAAATTGGATCTTAAGTCCGGATATTATCAGCTGATGATAAGGAAAAGTGATATCCCCAAGTCAGCTTTTAGCACGAGATACGTGCATTACGAGTTTACGGTCATTCCGTTTGGGCTGACTAATGTGCCGTCTGTAACATCCCCTATCCGTCACATAGTATATAGCAGTAGGTCCGGCCGGGGCCCGACGCCATATACTACAGATAGACCGGGTGGTTACTCAATGGAAACCATCCAACCAATGACAACGTCCTACACAGAGCATTCTAGCGGAAGCAATTTAAGGTTACAAGATTAAGAACCCAGCAATAAGCATGAATGTCCACTACTAAAAACAAATAGGAATGAAGGTACAAATACATAAGTACTAGCCTTATGGCCTTACAATATTTTGCTCCAATATAAAATGCTTTCCAAACCTCGGCATGCAGGCCGGACATACATGAATAAAACAAGTAAACACTCAAATTAGGCTTTCGAGGGTCGGCTCAGCAACTTGGGCTTTAGCCCGCTATTTAGCACTCGGCTCCGCAACACCTGCAAGCAACAAAACACCACACGGTGGCAAATAAAGGCAACAGTCAGCTATGCTGACCAAATTATAACAATCTCGCCCCCAACCCCGGGTGACGATGCTCCTTCCATGCAATGTATTAGCATAAATAGCAGTATAGTGCAACACATCAACACAGGCGTATGCATGCACGGCCACACACCTCGTGCTCGCAGGGCACATTCTCGGTGAACACGGTCCAAGTCCGCTGACTCAACACCGTCCCCAGGACGGCAATATCTCGTGAGCATCTGGTCTTTCTGGCCACTGCCTAAGACCCTCCATCTATGCCAACGGCGAGTACCACGTACCTTAGGTCTCTCTAACCAAACCACATTGATCGAGTACGGTTCCGCCTGACCCGTTGCTCACACCGCAACGTCAATTAAGTCGTCTGCACGGGTCAAGCTTCCCTGAGTCCCGTATCTCCTACACATATCACATAACCCAGTTATGTTTAGGTTGGCTCCCAGGCCACCATGTTTGCAGAATCACGCATTTGCCCAGTTTTTCGGGTGCACCTTGGAGTTAATCCCCAAGACTCCCTGTTGCAATCTACCGCGTAGAAAACCCGAAAAACAAACATTCACACGGAGTCTTCTCCGACCATTCATGCAATGCAACATAACCGAACCAGGCCAACTTGTCCGGGTAGTCTTCACACATCATGCCTATATCCGTTCTTGATTACGGACTCTACATGTACACAACGGGGACTATTCATGTCTACCCGAAGGAATGCCTCAACTCACCGCAAACTCGCGAGAGTGGGCTTCCTATGCAAGGGAAAAGAAGATCTTCACATGCTCTAGTAGAGAATCGTTACCCTAGCATTTTTCCTTGGTGCCATGAAAATGTATGCGGATGAAAAGCACCGCACTCTCCTTGCCTCCATAGATCCGAAGACGGCTCGTGATTTGGAGCTCCGAAGCTCTGCCGGTGACTGGATCTAGGCTTCTTCTTCCTCCTTTGCTCTCTCCTCTCTCCAGACTTAGAAAGAGAACCACTCAAGTGAAATGGGGGTTTCAAAGGCAGAATCCCGGGTATATCCAAGCACTAGCAGCCCCCAGCCATCGGATCCCAAATTAAAGAAACGAACGGCCACGATTCAGAGCTGAATTGCAAAACCTGGGCCGAACACGGCCTGCGACATGCCCGTGTCCCCCATTCGCCGTCGAAATCGACGCGTCTCGAAAAGCATACGGGCACCGGACACGCCAGTGTTTGACCTGACATGCCCGTGTCATCCAGTATACGACCGTATTCCCAGTCATGTTCCTCCATCGACAAAGGACCAGCATCGACCCGAGACTCACACGGGTCTTGTACACGCCCGTGTCCCATTTGACATGGCTGTGTCACCACTGAACACACCTGGGCTTCCAGACCGTGTTTCACCTGTGAATAAAATCAGCCAACCACCCGAGACTCACACGTCCTATGACACGCTCGTGTCCCAGGCCGTGTTCACTGCTCGACGATCGTCGACTCCAAATTTCATCATCCACACGGCCAGGTCGTTGACCCAAGCTCGACATGCCCTGGGACACGCCCGTGTCCCAGGCCGTGTGCCCCATGCCAAATACCAAACTTGGATCAAAAGGCCTCCCATCGCTCTTTTGAGTTTCTGGTAGTTACAACTCTCCCCCTCTTAAAAGAATTTCATCAACGAAATTACATAAAGGAAAGATAAGCACAAAACTTAACCGGTACCTAAGCAAAACAACTCCGGGTACTCCTCAAGCATAGTCTGCTATCGCTCCGAAGAGAGCTCCTCCCGACCACAAATTGTCCCAACGGACCTTGACCATCCTGATCTTTTTATTGAATAGCCGCTTGACTTCCGAGTCCTCAATACGTATGGGCTTGACCTTCGTCGTCAACCCACTATCGACCGGAACTTGATCGACCGCGATCACTTGCGTAGGCTCTTGCACCGCCTTCCATTACACTGATATATGGAATAGATCATGTAGACCACTAAGCTCCACTGACAGCTTCAACCGGTACGCTGCTTCACCAATCCGCTCCAGATCCTCAAATGGTCCAAGGTACCTCGGGCTTAGCTTCTTCAAGCGCCACACCCGCGAGACACCCTTGAACGGCTTGATTTTCAAGTACACCCAATCGCCGACAGTGAACTCCATGTTCCTGTGCTTGGCATTATAGTACTTCGCCTGCCGGTCCTGAGCGATAAGAAACCTCTCTCGAATCGTTCAAACCAAATACGTAGCATCATCCACCTCTTGGCGCTTGTACAACTTTGACTCACCCGTTTCCAACCAAGACAACGACGTGCGACATCTTCTACCATAAAGGGCCTCGAAGGGCGCCATTTGTATACTCACCTGGTAGCTATTATTGTACGCGAACTCCACCAAGTATAGATGATCTTCCCACTGCTTTCCAAAGTCCAGGACACACATGCGAAGCATGTCTTCCAATGTCCTATTGACCCTCTCGGTCTGCCCATCCGTCTGCGGGTGGAAGGCTGTGCTAAAACTCAGCTTCATTTCCAACATCTGCTGCACCAACCTCCTATCGTTGTATGTGAACCGCCCATCCCGGTCACTCACGATGCTGCAGGGCACACCGTGAAGCCGTACTATGTTATCCACATACAACTTTGCCAATTTCTCAACCGGATCATCCTTCCTATGTGGAATGAAGTGCGACACCTTCGTTAGACGATCTACGACCACCCAAATGGCTTTGTTCCCGTTTTGCAACCTTGGCAATCCGTGCACAAAGTCCATAGTAATGTCGTCAAACTTCACTCCAGAATAGGCAAGGACTTCAAGAATCCTCCCGGCTTTTGGCACTCTGCTTTCACCAAGGCGCAAGTTTGACACTTCGCCACGTAGAGCGCCACATCATTTTTCAGTCCTGGCCACCAGAACAATTTCTTAACATCGCGGTACATCTTTGTGCTCCCCGGGTGAATTGAGTACTTGGTATGATGCGCCTCGTACAACAATTCCACCCGCAAATTGCCCACATTTGGGATGCACAGACGACCGTCCTTCCAAAGCAATCCATCTTCAACGACGAATTGGGAATTTGACCCATCCAGAGCTTCAACCATGATCTGCTTCATGTGGCCATCCAAATCCAAAGCCTGCCGAATCCGATCAGCTAGGTCATACTGGACTTCAGTCCAATTCAATAATACTTCAGCACTTGACTGTTTATCCATGCAAAAGATCTCCAACGCCTCCAACTCCCGAACCAACCGCTCGTCATGGAGCGACAGCCAATTGGCTTGAGCTGGGGCCCGGCGACTCAATGCGTCCGCAACCGCATTGCCTTTACAAGACACGTAGTGGATCTTGAATGTATAGTCCCCCAGGAACTCCATCCATCTACGCTGCCGCATGTTCAGATCTTTCTGATCCAGCAATTACTTCAAGCTCTTGTGATCGATGTAGATATCAATCTTCACACCGTACAAATAAAGTCTCCACAGCATCAAGGCAAAAATCACGGCCGCTAACTCCAAGTCGTGGACTGGATAATTCCTCTCGTGCTCTTTCTGTTTTCTCGAGCCATAAGCTATAACGCTTCCATGCTGCAGTAGCACGCAACTCAAACCACTGCCTGAAGCATCGCTATAAATCTCAAAACCTTCGGTCCCACTCGGCGAACTCAGCACAGGAGTTGTGGTCTACCGACACTTCAACTCCTCAAAAGCTCGCGCGCACTCCGACGTCCAAACGAACTTCTGCTCTTTCCTCGTCAAAGTAGTGAGAGGTAACGCTATCCGCGAGAAGTTCTCCATGAAGCGCCTATAATAGCCGGCAAGCCCCAGAAAGCTCCGGACTTCCACTACCGTAAAAATCACAGGCCACTCTCGTATCGCAACAATCTTTGCCGGATCCACAGTAATACCCTCTCCACTCACTATATGACCGAGGAATGCCACTAAGGACAACAAAAACTCACATTTAGAGAACTTGACGTACAATTGATTCCTCCTCAGTGTCTCCAAAACCAAATGTAGATGCCTGAAGTGATTCTCCTCACTCTGCGAGTACACCAAAATATCGTCGATGAAGACGATCACAAAATGGTCAAAGTACTCCCGAAAAGTCATGTTCATCAAATCCATGAACACTGACGGCGCATTGGTCATCCCAAACGGCATGACCGTAAACTCGTAATGCCCGTATCTCGTACTGAATGCTGTCTTAGGGATATCACTCTACCTTATTCTCAGCTGATAGTAACTGTACTTGAGATCCAATTTAGAGTACACCGTCAACCCAACTAACTGATCAAAGAGATCATCAATCCTTGGGATCATGTACTTGTTCTTTTTCGTCAACTTGTTCAGTTCTCGGTAATGGATACATAGCCTCAAGCTTCCATCCTTCTTCTTAACAAAGAGGATCGGTACGCTCAAAGGAGAAGAACTTAGATGCACATATCCTTGCTCCAACAACTCCTGAAGTTGCACCTTCAGCTCCGTCATTTCCTTAGGCGCTAGCCGATATAGAGATAGTGACACAGGCTTCGCACCTAGCACTAGCTCAATCGTGAAATCAATTTCCCGTTGAGGCGGGGCTCCAGGAAGATTGGCAGGGAACACATCAGGGTACTCCGATACCACTGAAATACAATCCATCATAGGCTTAGGCTTTGCAACCTCCACTAGCGTAAAGAACAGCTCTGCTCCAGCACGAACCGCCTTCACCACCTAAAGAGCAGACATCAACGTCTTGCTCGATCCTTTTAAGCCCGAAAAAGTCGTCTCACGACCTGCTCCCAACTTGACTTCCTTGCGACCACAATCAATATAGGATTGCTGCTCCGAGAGCCAATCCATGCCAAATATAACGTCAAACTCCACCAGCGGTAGTAATGACACTTGCAGATAGAACTCTTGATTCCCAATGCGAATCTTAACGCCAAAGATTTTATCCGCGCGCATAAAAGACCCATTCGGTAACAAGACATCCAACTTGTCCTTCGCCATCGAAGAAGGTACTCCGATGCACGATATGAACCCTTCGGACAAAAAGGAGTGTGAAGCTCCCGTATCAAAGAGTGCTCTCGTCAGATACTCGTAAATCAAAACAAATCCTAAACAAGCAGTGGTAAGGTAACACACACATAACAAGTATAAAACAATTTGACTTGCTATAAATTTAAACCATACCTGTCACCACATCCGCTTGTTTAATTACGTCCAGTTGGCCAAGATTATAAACCCTTGGTTGAGCCGGAGCATAATGAGACGCGATTGACTCCACCGCCTTGCCCTTTTCATCGTATGTGGCTCCCGGCTTCCTTTCAGACTTGGGAAGTCCGCTCCAGAAGTCACGGGCAAAGTGCCCCGGTTTCCCACAAGTAAAACATGCACACGGAGTCCGACCCATAGTCGCCGCAGAAACGCTGAAAGAAGGAGCCGGACCCGAAGTCCTAGCCTTGTTAAAGAACTTACGGTGCCCAGACTTTGAGGTAGTCGACACCTTGAACTCAGACTTCTTATCACCAAAACTTTTCTTTGCATGTACATTCTTCATGTCCTTCTCCAAAGATCGAGCTGTGTTGACCAGGGTCAAGAAACCCTACGTCATCGGCCCCGAGAGTAGTAACCTCAAGTCATCTCTTAGACCTTCGTAGAAACGGCTGGTCTTATGCTCCTCATCCGCGAACATAGAGCTAGCATACCGACCCAACCGAGTAAACTCGTGGAGATACTCATCCACGCTACTCTCTCCTTGTACCAACCTCTGGAACTCATTCTCTAATTCTATCCTTTGCGCCGAAGGGAGGTACCTAGCCAAGAACAATCTTGAGAACTCCTCCGTCAAGACGTCCACAAGTTGCCTACCTCTCAAGAGATGCAGCTCTAAACCCTCCCACCACAGCCTAGAGTCACCATCCAACAAGAACTTAGCTATAGTGGTCATCTGCCACTCCTCCGTCTCTGTCGCTGTCAAGACTCTCTTCACACAGGAGAGCCAGTCTTCAGCTTGAGATGGGGTTCCCAACCCCGAGAATATCAGAGGATTAATGCTCATGACATGTTTTAGCTATCTATCAGTTGCCCTCCTCGGCACCAACGACTCCACTACTACTTGCTCCACTCTTCTCTGCTCAACCTATGGAAGAGGTACCTACTCCATCGCAGGAGCGGGCTGCTGCATTTTCCTTGCAGGCTGCGCATTGATCATGGAAAACACTGCTTCAGCCACCAATCGTATGGTCGCAGCCGATGAAGGTGTTGCAGGAGCATTGTTTGGTGCACTACTAGCCTCAGAAACTCGGCGTTCTGACGGCCCAGCACCGCTTCTGGTCACCTATAGTGGTACAAAACACCGTTAAGCGACCATACAAAATTGCAAAAAGCAATTATAGGAACGCGCAGGTTCCTCAAACACGTGTATTTTCATTCCTAAGTGGACATTCATGGGTTCTTTTGCTGTTATAACGATGACACACACATATGTGCTCACCACCCCTTAAAATGAATTCGCCGACGAATTCATTTAAGCTTGACCGAAACCAGTTATCTGATATCAAATTGTAACACCCCTTATCCATCACATAGTATATAGCAGTAGGTCTGGCTGGAGCCCGATGCCATATACCACAGACAGACCGGGTGGTTACTCAATGGAAACCTTCCAACCAATGACAACGTCCTACACAGAGCATTCTAGCGGAAGCAATTTAAGGTTACAAGATTAAGAACCCAGCAATAAGAATGAATGTCCACTACTCAAAACAAATAGGAATAAAGGTACAAATACACAAGTACTGGCCTTATGGCCTTGCAATATTTTGCTCCAATATAAAATGTTTTCCAAACTCGGCACGTAGGCCAGACATACATGAGTAAAACAAGTAAAACTCAAATTAGGCCTTCGAGGGCCGGCTCAGCAACTTGGGCTTTAGCCTGCTATTTAGCACTCGGCTCCGCAACACCTACAAGCAACAAACCACCGCACGGTGGCAAACAAAGGCAACAGTCAGTTATGCTGACCAAATTATAACCATCCCGCCCCCAACCCGGGGTGGCGATGCTCCTTCCCTACACTTTGTTAGCATAAACAACAGTATAGTGTAACAACACATCAACACAGGCATAGGCACACACAACTACACACCCCGTGCTCTCAGGGCACATTCTCGGTGAACACGGTCCAAGTCCGCTGACTCACCACCGCCCCCAGGATGGAAATATCTCATGAGCATCTGGTCTTTCTGGCCACTGCCTAAGACCCTCCATCTATGCCCATGGCGATTACCATGTACCTTAGGTCTCTCTAACCGAAGCACATAGATCGGGTACGGTTCCTCCTGACCCGTTGCTCACACCACAATGTCAATTAAGTCGTCTGCGTGGGTCAAGCTTCCCCGAGTCCCGTATCTCCTACACATATCACATAACCCAGTTATGTTCAGGTTGGCTCCCGGGCCACCATGTTGGCAGAATCACGCATCTGCCCAGTTTTCCGGGTGCACCTTGGAGTTAATCCCCAAGGCTCCCTGTTGCAATCTACCGCATAGAAAACCCGAAAAACAAACATTCACGCGGAGTCTTCTTCGGCAATTCATGCAATGCAACATCACCGATCCAGACCAACTTGTCCGGGTAGGCTTCACACATCATGCCTATATCCGTTCTCGATTACGGACTCTATATGTACACAACAGGGACTAAACATATCTACCCAAAGGAATGCCTCAACTCACCGCAAACTCGCGAGAGAGGGCTTCCTATACAAGGGAAAAGAAGAGCTTCACATGCTCAAGTAGAGAATCGTTACCCTAGCGGTTTTCCTTGGCGCCATGAAAATGTATGAGGATGAAAAGCACCGCACTCTCCTTGCCTCCGTAGATCTGAAGTCGGCTCGCAATTTGGAGCTCCGAAGCTCCGCCAGTGACTGGATCTAGGCTTCTTCTTCCTCCTTTGCTCTCCCCTCTCTATAGACTTAGAAAGAGAATCACTCAAGTGAAATGAGGGTTTCAAAGGCCCAATCCCCGGTATATCCAAGCACTAGCAGGCCCCAGCTGTCGGATCCCAAATTAAAGAATCGAACGACCACGATTCGGAGCTGAATTGCAAAACCTGGGCCGAACAAGGTCGGCGACACGACCGTGTCCAGGGTCGTGTCCCCCATTTGCCGTCGAAATCGATGCGTCTCAAAAAGCACACGGGCACCGGACACGCCCGTGTTTGACCTGACTAGCCTGTGTCATCCAGTACACGGCCGTGTTCCCGGCCGTGTTCCTCCATCGATAAAGGACCAACATCGCCCCGAGACTCACACGGGTCTTGGACACGCCCGTGTCCCATTTGACACGGCCGTGTCACTACTGAACACACCTAGCCTTCCAGGTCGTGTTTCACGTGTGAATAAAATCGGCCAACCACCCGAGACTCACACGGCCTATGACACGCCCGTGTCCCAGGCCGTGTTCGTTGCTCGACGATCGTCGACTCCAAATTTCGTCGTCCACACGGCCAGGTCGTCGACCCAAGCTCGACACGCCCTGGGACACGCCCGTGTCCTATGTCGTGTGCCCCCTGCCAAATACCAAACTTGGCTCAAAACGCCTCCCATCGCTCTTTTGAGTTTCAGGGCGTTACACCGTCAGTGTTCATGGATCTGATGAACAGGACTTTCAGAGAGTACCTAGACCACTTTGTGATCGTCTTCATCGATGATATATTGGTTTACTCGCAGAGTGAGGAGGATCACTTTAAGCATCTGTATTTGGTGTTAGAGATGCTGAGGAGGAATCAACTGTATGCCAAGTTCTCCAAATGCGAGTTTTGGTTGTCCTCAATAGTGTTCCTTGGTCATATAGTAAGTGGAGAGGGAATTGCAGTGGATCCGATGAAGATTGTTGCTATACGAGAGTGGCCTGTGCTGTGTATGGTAGCGGAAGTCCGGAGTTTTCTGGGGATTGCCGGCTATTACAGGCGCTTCGTGGAGAACTTCTCGCAGATAGCGTTACCCCTCACGACTCTGACGAGGAAAGAGCAGAAGATTGTTTGGATGCCGGAGTGCGCACGAGATTTTGAGGAGTTGAAAAGTCGGTTGATCACGCCGCCTGTGCTGAATTTACCGAGTGGGACCGAAGTCTTTCAGATCTACATCGATGCTTCGGGCAGTGGATTGGGTTGTGTCCTACTACAGCATGGAAGTATGATAGCCTATGGCTCGTGTCAGCTGAAGGTGCATGAGAGGAATTATCCAGTCCATGACTTGGAGTTAGCAGCCGTGATATTTGCCCTGAAGCTGTGGAGGCATTACTTGTATGGGGTGAAGGTCGATATCTATACCGACCACAAGAGCCTGAAGTACTTGTTGGGTCAGAAGGATCTGAACATGCGACAGCGGAGATGGATGGAGTTCCTAGGGGACTATACATTCAAGATTCATTATGTGCATGGGAAAGGCAATGTAGTTGCAGATGCGTTGAGTCGCAGGGCCCCAACTCAAGCCAACTGGCTGTCGGTTCATGATGAGCATTTGCCTCGGGAGTTGGAGGCATTGGAGATCTCTTGTGTAGACAAGAAGACTAGTGCCAAAGCGCTATTGAACTGGACTGAAGTTCAGTGTGACCTGGCTGATCGGATTCGGCAGGCTCTGGATTTGGATGGCCACATGAAGCAAATCATGGTTGAGTCTTTGGATGGGTCAAATTCCCAATTCGAGGTCGTGGATGGATTGTTATGGAAGGACAGTCGGCTGTGCATCCCAAATTTGGGCAAACTGCGAGTGGAATTGATGTACGAGGCTCATCATACCAAGTACTCGATTCACCTGGGGAGCACGAAGATGTACCGTGATATGGAGAAATTATTCTGGTGGCCAGGACTTAAGAAGGATGTGGCACTATACATGGCGAAGTGTCAAACATGAGCCTTAGTGAAGGCAGAGTGCCAGAAGCATTGAGGTTTCTTGAAGTCCTTGCCTATTCCGGAGTGGAAGTTCGACGATATTACTATGGACTTTGTGCATGGGTTGCCAAGGTCACAGAAGGGAAACGATACCATCTGGGTGGTCGTAGATCGTTTGACGAAAGTGTCGCACTTCATTCCGTATAAGAAGGATGATTCTGTGGAGAAATTGGCAAAATTATATGTGGATAATATTGTGCGGCTTCACTGTGTTCCCCGCTGCATCTTGAGTGACCATGATGGGCTGTTCACGTCCAATGATTGGAGGTTGGTGCAATAGATGTTGGGAATAAAAATGAGTTTCAGCACAGCCTTTCATCAGTGTGCAGATGGATGGTCAGACCGAGAGAGTCAACAGGATGATGGAAGACATGCTTCGCATGTGCGTCCTGGATTTCGGGAAGCAGTGGGAAGATCACCTGTAGTTGGTGGAATTCGCTTACAAAAATAGCTACCAGGAGAGCATTCAAATGGCGCCCTGCGAGGACCTTTATGATAAAAGATGTCACACGCCATTATCGTGGTTGGAAACGGGTGAGTCGAAGCTATACAAGCGGCAAGAAGTGGAAGATGCTACCTCGTCGGTACGAACCATTCGAGAAAGATTACCAGACGCTCAGGACCGACAAGCTATGTACTATAATGCCAAGCATAGGAACGTGGAGTTCACTGTTGGTGACTGGGTGTACTTGAAGATTAAGCCGTTCAAGGGTGTCTCACGGGTACGACGCTTGAAGAAGCTAATCCCGAGGTAAGTTTGACCGTTTGAGGTTCTGGAGCGGATTGGCAAGACAGCTTATCGATTGAAGCTCTCAGTGGAACTGAGTGGTCTACATGATGTATTCCACATATCAGTGCTGCGGAAGGCAGTACAAGTGTAAGACCCCCCTCCCCCTTACCAAGGAGGGCTACTGGGTCTTATGCCCAGAACCGTCGTCTTATAGTGACACTAACGCACGGGTTAGTCGACACCGCAACACGCCGATTCTACCGGCTATTACGATCATATAAACTGTAGGCCAATATGAGAAATAGAAGTATAGCAGTATATCAAATCCACTAGTCCACAAGTCATAGAGTACATATCATATATATATAAATGAAGAGTACAGAAACATAGTCCACAATGAGTACAAAATGAAAGAGTAATAAGGGCCTATGCCCAGTACATTATATCAACTCTCTCTCTCAAATCAAAGCAAAAGCTAATCTAATACATCAAAACTTGTCCCACCTAAGGACGCGCAGTAGTAGTAGTAGTCTGCGGTAGCGGTATCTGCTCCGCAAGTCCTGCCTCCTCGTCGTGCTGGTGCTCCATCTCTACGAGCTCCTAAAATAGTATGGTCACCGACCATTAGTCAAAAAGACTAAGTCGTTTCCTCCACACCTCGCCCCGCAGCTCCAAGGCACCGAGCGGAAGGACGAAGCGGAGGACAACAAGGGGTAACAAAAGTGGAAGCAGGTGACAAGAACTAACTAGCAGTTGTAATAAATATTATTATTCTACTCTAGCGGTTCTAAGTATATAGTACAAGTAAGTAAAGTGCAGTACTAGTAAAGGAAAGAACTGAAAGTAAGAGCAGAAAAGTAAAGTAAAGCTGAAAGGTAAAGCTATCTACCATCACAGAGTACCCTAACTTATATAAATGCCCATACAAATATATAAGTTAGGATTTCCAAAATAACTTATCATATAAAAGAACTCATACTAATTTATATGATAAGGATCTATGAAGCGTATGCCCTAATGCAAATGGATGATATGTTATGAATTATGAAACATGCAAGTGCAACACACACACACACGACTCTGAGATCCCAGACCTTTAGTTCCAACTTTTTGAGAGCTAGCTTCACTCTCGGGTACCACCATTGTGGCTACGGCAGCAGCGGAGCGGGCATCTCCACTTCTAGGTCAGTATGCATACAACCAAGCCTTAGACCCCTCTCATACGCCTCTGTACACGTCCAAGGTGCACTCTAGAGTCTATGCGTACGTACTTTACTGACAACCCGTCAGTCTTGTTGCGTCGAATGTGCGTTATCGGGGATCGTCCTCCAGACCGCAGTGTAAAACAACCCACTGTCCCCTCTAACCCTCACACCCGCCTGATGCACCGTACTGCCATCGGTGTGACGAACGGCTAGTACCGCATGCCCCGCCACTAAATTTATGCACATGCAAGTATTTCATCCCGAGCCTTCAGCTCGCAGGACCAACCCGTCCTGAATCCCTCAAACTCATCACGGGTGAGCATATTACACAAGTCTCCCTCCAACCCATCACGGGTGAGAATAAACCACAATCCCTCCAACCCTACATGGGTGAGAATGAACCACAATGTCTTAACCTATTAGACTACTCTTGTCTACGGGTTATTATACTTAGTGATTTAAGGTTAATTCCAGAACTTCCCAGGGTATACCCGGTGAAGGGCTCTCGGGGGCACTAGGAACTATGATGGGATTATGCCCAAAGTTCCCTTTCTCAAGGATAATTACTTTTATTGGTGTCTACCCAGGATTTATACCCCGACTCTCGTATTACTTTAGAATGACCCTAAAGACTTAAGGTGTTATTAGGAGCGCGGCGGTCTTCCGCCGGTCCCCGTTATTGTTGCTATCACGGGACTTGCACTCTTCCACACATGGGTAAGGAATCCTCTAGGAGACCAACCAGGGTTAATTCCTCCACTAAAATCCTCACTTTACTAGTTATTCAGATTCCTCCCCTAGTGGCCCTACTAGTACGAACATCGGTGCTAGACCCTTACCCATGTCCTGATACCACCCACAAATGTGATCTTCTAGTTTCTCTGGCCATATGCCTCAAATTATTTATCCTAGGATGGTATGAACCTATATGATGAATAGGATGAATTCCATAATTTTCAAATTACTTACACCATTAAATTAATTTCTTTAAATGTAGTCCTTAGTCATTTTGCACATGAAGTATTGTCAATATTAAACCTACTGACCTAGGGATTCTTACAGGTATATAATATGACAAATAATGGGGCCTACCAAAATTTCATGCTTTTTCAATTCAGATTTATAATTAATTCCTATTTAATACTATATCCACAAATCTAACATTTTCCAAATGAAGTACATAAAATATTATCTCAAAAATTCCAATTAAATTATAGAGCCTTGATAATAATGAAATAATGCTATGTCCAGATTTCCGTTTACATCTAGGTTGAAATGGCCTATCCATGATCAATTTAATTTATTTACCAAAATGCCATTATGGGACCTAACTACATTATTTAGCACTCCAAAATTCTGAAATAATTGCATAAGATATAAAACATACAATTACAGCAATATGAATTTTCTCAGATTTTTTAAAGGAATATACCGATCATTTCTACACAAAATTCCATAAGGATAAAATGGTCATTTTGCTCCTTAAACTACTTAAACTTCATCCAACAGAGATATAATTTATCTCTAGTGCTTATTATATCACTCCTTAGTACTCAACAGAAATTGAACATTTTATGATAAGGGTAAACCTATTTTAAATTTATTTCCTCAAAAGGACCAAATTTTCAGAAATTCAAAATAATGGGATTTTGTTCCCAAAAATCCCACTATTACTATGAGAGGTGTATTACACCCTCATGTGTCTCCATAATGAAAATCATGATTCTTGAGTGTTCCAAGTTGGCTGAATACACATTATTTCATTTTAGTCTAAATGCACACCAAGCCTATAACAAGCCAACACATGCAAGTGGGTTTACCCAACATGAAATGGTCCAAATTAGCTGAAATTTAGGACATACACTTATAATATCCCTAAGGACATGCCACCAACATTTGGGGCCATTTGGGGTCCCACAACACCAAATATTCCATTTATTTCATTTTGGGTATTTTAGTAAAACCTATAGAAACAGTTTTCCCAAAAATTCTCATTTTTGTACAGGGGTTAAACGAGCCCTAAACATGCATGCATCCAAAATTTGGGCCATTTGGATGACTGGTTTGACTTGGGCATCATTTTGAAATTCTGCCCTAGCTAATGACAAACCTTAGCAAAATGGTCATACAGGTCAGACAACTGCACCAACTCTCAAGTTAAGGGTGGAAAAGTAAAGTTAACCCCAAGGGCTACATTTTTCATGTTCATGTCATCCTCTGGAAATGGCTCTAAGAGCCCTATATTTGACATGCAAGATCACTGAATTAATGTGACATAAATGAAATTTCATTTCATTAAAATAATAACAGAATTAAATTGATTTTAATAAAAATGCAGCACAAATCTTAAAGATATATTGGGCGGCATCCTTTCATCTTCCCCAAGTGTTCAAGGGCTGAGATCGAGCCATCTTGGGGGATATTGCGGGGCCATTTCCGGCCACCTGAGTCGGCGCCACCCCCGGCCAACGGTGCCATCACCATCACGGTGGTGGTGGCTGTCCTTTACCGGTGATGAGGCGGCGGGAGACGGCGGCGACGGCGATCCCGAGCGGTGAGAAAGCTTGAAAAATCTCCCATGGCATCGGGCTTAATTGAGCTAGATATCTCCCCTAGTTGATCTAGGATTCTAGTACGGGTAGAGGGACGGTGAAACGAACCTGTGTTGGTGGATGGCGGCGAGGATGGAGGCGGGTGGCCATTCCCGACCTTGCTCCAGCGACACCTCTCGGATTCATGGTTCCTGCACCGTTTCCTTCACTCCAGCTATCGATTTCTACTCTCCTTTGCCCTCTGAAGCTAATGGAATCACTATTTATGGCTGGGAGGGGGTATATGGGGAGATACAACCAATGCAAGCTCGGTTTGGAGCTTTGGTTGTATCACCCTTCATGCCAAGTGGGCACCATGCAGTCAAATTCTCTGGAAATTCTCTAAGGAGGCCGGCCAGTACAATTTTTGGGCTGATGGAGCCAAGGCCAAGTGGCCTCTGCCTCTTTAATTCACCTGCCTGCATCAAGCGAAAATCTGCCCGAGAAGGACACGACTGGTGACATGCCCTTGATACGCCTGTCATAGGCCGTCTACCTATTACTTGACACTCGACGATCGTCGAACGTAGGGTTTCACGATCTTCGAACGAGCAAATTTCATCGATCGTCGAATGCAGGCGTCACTCGACGATCGTCAAGCAGCTTTTCGTCGATCGTCGAACGCAGGGGAACACGCTACAATCGTCGAGCAGCTTTCGTCGATCGTCAAACTCAAGGGGACACGCGACAATCGTCGAGCAACTTTCGTCGATCGTCGAATGCAGAGGGACATTCGACAGTCGTCGAGCACCTTTCGCCGATCGTCGAACGCAGGGGGACACGCCCTGGGACAAGCCCGTGTCCCAGGCCGTGTCACCCAAAAATATTTCCTGCTGAAAAGTTGGGATGTTACAAATCCCAATAAACAAGAAAATAATTTCGTCCCCTAAATTCAAGTTCGGGTCTACGGGGATTCTACTTGCAAGAGTTATAAGAAATTTTAAACGTATAAACTAAAGTATACCTGAAGTGAACAGCTCCGGGTGTTGCACCAGCATTAGATCCCTCGGCTCCCAGGTGTGCTCCTCCTGTCCATGATTGGACCACAACACCTTCACGAGAGGGACCTTCTTCTTCCGCAACACACGAACATCTGTATCATCAATCCGGATCGGCTCCAGTCTAACGAATCTATCTGGCGCTATTAGACCGGCTGTAGTAGTAACATGCTGCTCTGGCCGTAGGAGAGCACTTTGCAAGGAAGAGACATGGAAAACGTCGTGTATGGCACCAACTCCGGTGGCAGCTGCAGTCGGTAAGCTAAGGGGCCGATCCGCTCAAGGATCAAGTATGGCCCCATGTATCGAGGACTGAGCTTCTTGTACCTCCGCACCCGAGAGACACCATGTACCAGACGTATCTTCAAGAAAACCCTGTCTCCAACCTGGAACTCCACCTTCCGGTGCCGAGCATCATAATACTTCGCCTGTCTTCTCTGGGCCTCTAGCAGTGGATCCCTGATCAAATGTACCTAACCCTCCGTATCCTTCACATAATCAGAACCAAGAGCCTTGGTATCCACATCCTGAACCCATGAAAGCGGTGTCCGGCATTTCTTCCCATAAAATGCCTCATAAGGAGCCATCCTGATGCTATCCTGGTGGCTGTTATTGCAGAAGAACTCGATCAGTGGTAGTAGCCTCTCCCAAGGATTCCCCGTATCCAATATGCACAGGCGGAGTAGATCATCCATGGTCCAGATGGTCTGCTCGGTCTATCCGTCGGTCTGCGGGTGGAAGGCGGTACTAAAAGTAAGCCGAGATCCCAAGTAAGCATGCACGACCCTCCACTCGCTCGAAGTGAACCGACCATCACGGTCCGAAACAATCGTCCTGGGAATGCCATGGTATCTAACAAACTGCTCCACGAATAGTCTCACCAAAATTGCAACTGGAGCATCCTTCCGGACAGGAATAAAGCGCGCTACCTTGGTCAGTCTGTCTACTATGACCCATATAGAATCATGCCCATAGTGGGAGCGAGGTAGTCCGTGAACAAAATCCATAGCAATGTCCTCGAACTTCCACTCTGGGACTGGCAGTGGCTGTAGTAAACCTCTCGGGCTCTTACATTCTACCTTCACAAGTCTCGCAATGTGTCACAAAATAGGTGATCTCCCTCTTCATCCCAGGCTAGTACATGGTCCTCAGTAAATCTGCCCACATCTTGGTGATGCCGGGATGCATTGAATATCTGGAGAAATGAGCCTCTCTGAGTATGTCATCCCAGATACTGCCCCCTGCTAGTATGTAAATGCGTCCACGGAATCGAAGGATATCATCCTGCAGCGTGTAGTCCTCGACCTTGCCCCTTTCTAGGGCACTGAAAATCAGCTCTAATGCAGCATCCAGCCTCTGATGTGTTCGGATGCGCTCCCGTATATCATCACCACTGATCACTGAGCTCAAGTACTCTCGATATACCACTGGTTCGGTCTCAGATACCATGGTAATATGCATGTCTTCCATCATTCGTATCAACTCTATAGACATAAACCGAGGCTCCGGTCCAGAAGTGCCGACTCTCCTACTCAAAGCATCTGCTACTGTGTTTACTTTCCCCGGGTGGTAGTGGATCTGGTAATCATAGTCACAGAGGAATTCCAGCCATCTCCTCTGTCGCAGGTTCAGGTCCTTCTGCTTATCGATATATTTAAGATTTGTTGGGTATTGTATCCACAACGTACCTGATTTGAAGAAGCCCTTGTACAAGCTAAGGTTAATAGACAATGTTTTTGACAAATTATTTCAAGTTGTACTTGCAGTTATACCACGCTAAGTGCACACCAATGTCAGGGTGCAGTAGGTCAATATACACGGGTCTGCACGACGTAATCCCTCATTGAGCAGATCAGTGTGTTGGCCTATGTGTACTCTCTCTATTGGAGTGCACTTACTTTCAAGTACAGGGCTGTGATCTTGCAAGAGCAGACAAGGAGCAAGGATGGGTCAAGGAGCACATCATGGGTGGAAAGACGAAAATTCGTCTAAGTGTAAATCGGCGAGAATCGCCAAGTGATTCTCGCCGATTCGGCGAGAATCACTAGTGATTCTAGCCGAATCGCCGAGAATCAGTGGCTTATTCCCGCCGACTCGATCCAACTACACTTCGAAGCAAGCAACTCTGATTCTAAGTAAGAATCGACGAGAATCACCAAGTGATTCTCGCCGATTCGGCGAGAATCACTGGTGATTCTCGCCGAATCGTCGAGAATCACTGGCTGATTCTCGCCGTCTCGACCCGGCTAAATCAGTGCGTGCAACCAAGTAAAATTCGACGAGAATCATCTTTGATTCTCGCCGAATCGTCGAGAATCACCTTTGATTCTCGGCGACTCGGCGAGATTCACTTTCGATTCTCACCGATTTTGACTTGGGCGATTTTCTGGAACTTCCTGAACTGGATTCTGCCGCTGACAATGTTCTGGACCGGGACTTAGGGATTCTTCTTGTGGGTCCCATAACGGTCATTTTGAAAGCGTCTACAGTATATATATACGGGTATTTTGAACGGAATAAAATACACAGAAAGAAGCCGAGCGACTATCTTAACCTAAAATCGCGATCTCCACTCCGCCGCCGCCGTCGCGCTCGAGCTAGTTGGTCGCCGCCTTTGATCGAGATTTCTTCGTGATCTTCCGGCGACAGAAGCTTAGCCAAGCTTAGTGTCTCACGTGTCTATCCAGAGATCCCTTGTCTCTCGATTTGTTGATCGGGAAAAACTTCCCCGTCCGAATCGATCGAGACGACCGATCCTCGTGTGACCATTGGAAGACCTAGTTAGCTTCGCTACGAAGTTTGGATCTCCAAAGTACTGCAGCCGCACATCGTTGTCGTCGCCGAACCCGTGAACCGTGCCGCCGCCCATCTTGCCGCCGCCGGCTCCAGGGAGATCCTCTCCAAGAGAGATCTAGGGTTGTGTACTCTTTGTGGACTTCAAGATCACGTTGTCAACAAAGAGGGACACCTTAGTCTCCAAACGTAGTTTGTATCTCTTGTACATTCTAGTTTTTCTTTTGTTGTAAAGGAACGTTTGTTCCGAGTTGTAAGGGTTGGGTGCAACCCGGGTTATGGGAGTGTTGACTCCTACGTGTGGAAGGGTTCCTTCCGATAGTGCAAGGATTGGATTTCAATCCTGTTGGTGAAGAGACCGAGTCGTCCCTTGTTGGGAGATAGGTCAAAGTGGGAAAGTGGATGTACCCAAATCGGGGAACCACTATAAATAGCTTGTGTATTCTGTGTGCTGTGTTGTTTGTTTTTATTGTGCAGGTACCATTTTAAATTCCGCAAAAACGCTGCACGTCACCTATTCCCCCCCATAGGTGAAGATAGTGGACACTAGGTGAACTTTCAAGTGGTATCAGAGGCAGGTTACTCATCAAAAAGGTTAACACCTTGAGTTGAATCCTGCCGCTAGTGTCAAGAAGGAGACAAACATCTACTATGGACGGGCTCAAGTTCTCAGGCAAGATCCCAGTGTGCACCAGGCTCAACTTTCCTATCTGGAAGGAAAGGATCAGGTTCTACATGGAAGCAGTTGATCCTCGACTCTTCATGATCGTGGAGGAGGGACCTTATGTCCCCACTAAGGCCTCCACCATTGATCCTACCAAGAAAGTGCCGAAGACACTTTCTGAAATGGACAAGGACGAGATGGTGCTAGTGGGACTTGACAAGAAGGCACAGAACATTCTGGTCAGCGCAGTTGATGACTCAATGATGCAGAACTTCTGCAACTGCAGGACAACACAAGAGGTCTGGCATTTCCTGATCATCCTAATGGAGGGCACTGATGAAGTGAGGGATGATCGGAGATCCCTCCTGAACCAGAAATATGAGGCCTTCAGACAAGGGCCTAAGGAAGAGATCGGAGTCACCTACGAGAACTTCCTCAAGATTGTCAACGCCCTCAAAGGATACGGAAGAGTGTTCACTAATGGTGAACTCAATGATAAATTCCTTAGGTCACTTACTAAGGAATGGGACACAAAGATCTGCGCCATCCGAGAGTTTGGCAGACTAGCTGAAACAGACCCGCAAATTCTGTTCGGGAAGCTGATGTCCTATGAGCTTCAACTGAACACCAGGAAAGCAGAAGAAGAAGCAGAAAAGGCTGCTGCCAAAGAAAAGACTGTGGCTCTAAAAGCCAGTTACTCCAGAAAAGGCAAGGGTACGGTTTCCTACCGTGCCAGGAAAAAGGATGAGGAGGAGGACTCTGAACCATGCTCCTCCAGCTCAGAGCTGTCGGAGGAGGATTTATCCCTCATCACCCGAGAGTTCAAGAAGTTCCTCAAGATGAGGAATCAAAGAAAGAAAGATGGCTCCTCCTCCAGGCATCAGAAGAAAAATTATTCTTCTGACAGGTATGCTTCTAGACCGAACAAACATCGCTCTTCTGACATTATTTGCTTTGGATGCAATAAGCAAGGACACGTCGTGGCCGACTGCTATCAAGGCAAGAGAAAAAAATGGAAAGGAGAGGAGCATAAATCCTCTAGAGATAATAAGAAAGAGCGGAGCTACATCGCCAAGAGGCCAAAGACACTGAGTGAGTCTGATTCTTCAGACTCCAGTGATGATGAGGAAGCCTACTTCGAGCTGGTGGGTCGCTCCGACTCAGAAGAAGAATGTCCCCCATTTACTGGGAAGGTAAAAGCTCACACCCCTCTCTCCGACTCTGACTCTGATCCTGAGTCTCAGGATGATGAACCTGAGGATAGCCTTTCGGCCCGTGAAGCTGAGCTCCTCGAGAAGTATGAGCTTTTGCTCAACACTTTCGAGGAGTGCCGTAAGAGATTGAAGGCTGAGAAAAAGGAAGTAAAATTCCTTAAGGGTGAGTGTGTTTCCCTAAGGGAAGAGGTCACCAGTTTGATTTCTCTCCGACAGGAGCACCTTGACCTGACTTCAAAGCACTCAGAGTCTCTTAAGCTCCTTGATCTTAAGCAGGAGGAAGTCGACAAGTTGGAAGAACAACTTGCGGCAGAAAGGAAGATCGTCAAGAGCTTCTCTATGCCAAAAACTGTTCTTCCAATAGTTGATACCTTCTCTGCTCAGGCCAAAGGAGCTGGCTTGGGGCATGTAGGGGTATCTGGTTCCTTATCTAGGAGAAACAGGAACCAGAGGAAGAATAAGGCCGCCAAGAAGGCCTCTGCTGATGAAAAGGGAAAGGCTCCGCTTAGTCCTGTTGCGTTCAGAAAGCCTGGCTTTCCTTGCAACCAACATGACTTTGAATCAACATTTGGCCATCATTTCCGGCCCTCAGTTGCAAAGCCAAAGAGCCAATATGACGGTTGGACCTTTCCCCGGAACTTCGGTGAGAGTGCCTTCAAGGCACCTTATGAGGAAATCCACTTGGGAAATTATGGTCAATTCTCTAGCGGCCATAATGGAAAGCAGGCACCAAAAGCCAAGCCTGTTATACAGAAGGTGACGAAGTCATGTGACTGCTGTCACCATGAGGCCTCCACCTCCAGATCCAAGGCCCCAGCTGTACCCACCGTTCCCGGGGTAAGGCAGGAGCCTAGGAAGAGGTACAACAGATTCGACTGTTGGTGCTGTGGCAAAGTCAGTCACTTTGCCATGGATTGTTGGTTTAATCCAAGGTATGACGAGACTCCCTATGTTAGCAATGCGAGGCCGACCACTCGTAGGGTTAACCAACCGAGGGGGAGTGTGCTAACCAGGAATCTAGGACCCAAGTTCGATTGGGTTCCTAAGGCAAATTAATTTTGTTTTGCAGGAATGTCCAAAGGCCACCAAAACGCCGATCTGGTATTTGGACAGTGGATGCTCCCGGCATATGACTGGGACAAGAAGCCTGCTGCGTGATTACACTCCAGTCGAGAATGGACCCAAAGTCATCTTTGGAGGGTCAGATCGAGGAGTCACCAGAGGTTACGGTATGATTTCCAACGGTATAATCTCTATCACCGACGTGGCTTATGTTGAAGGGTTAAACCATAACCTGATCAGTGTAAGTTAGTTATGTGACAAAGGTTATGACGTTAAGTTCTGCAAGGATAAATGTCTGATAATTTCACGTACCTCTTCTGAGACGGTATTATCAGGCATTAGGAGTAGAAATATCTTCTGCTTAGATTTTCTCAGTTTAGATTCATTTACCCCCGTATGCCTTGTGGCAAGAGGCAGTGCATCTCTTTGTGATCAATGACACAAGAGATTGGCACATATTAATTTCAAGACAATTAGTATGCTGTTTTCTAAGAACTTAGTAAGGGACGCTCCCATTATCAAGTGCATCAAAGATAGCCCCTGTCCTGCATGCCAGATGGGCAAACAGACTCGGGCTACCTTTAAGAGAATCGCTGACAAAGACTCTTCCCGATGTCTTTACCTTTTACATATGGACTTGTTTGGTCCAATGCAAGTTCATAGCTTGGGAGGCAAGTCCTATACGCTAGTGATAGTTGATGATCATTCTCGGTTTATATGGGTGTTCTTTTTGAAACGAAAGTCAGATACGTTTGACATCTTCACTAATTTTGTCAAGCAGGTTCAGAACGAATTTAACTGCTCAGTGGTCAAAATCAGAAGTGACTATGGAACAGAATTCGAATCTGGTGCTATGACAGAATTTTGTGAAGAACAAGGTATCTTTCATGAGTTTTCCTCCCCGCGCACTCCTCAGCAAAATGGAGTTGCGAAGAGGAGAAATAGAACTCTCATTGAAGCCTGCACGACAATGTTGAAAGACGCTTCTCTCCCGGAATACTTCTGGGCAGAGGCTGTCAATACAGCTTGTCATGTACAAAACTGAGCATTGATCAACAAGCATCATCGTAAGACGCCTTACGAGCTATTGAAAGGCAAGAAACAAACTATGTCCTACTTGAGGATTTTTGGTTGCAGATGCTATGTACTGAATAATGGGAAGTACCCGCATATTAAATTTGGTGAAAAATGCTTCGAAGGCATATTCATGGGCTATAGTTCCCACAGTCGGGCATATAGGGTCTTCAATAAGAAAACCCTAGTGGTAGAAGAATCAATAAATGTTGTATTTGATGAAGGAAGTTTGCTTAACAGCAATTCTTCCAGTGGTATTCTTGAAGATGCAGGTGCACGACTTGAACAGCTGAGTCTGGATGAGACCGCTAAAGATGACACTCCTAAGTACGTCAAAGTTTCCACCTTCACGTCATCTGGAAATGTTGAAGATCAAAATGGAACAAATCTCTTAGAAGAAGGAGAAGCCCAAGAAGTAGTCGAAGCTCCAGACGCCAGACTTCTAGAGCTCCGGCACGTGAGGGATCATCCTAGAGATCAGATCATCGGAGATCCTCGTGTCGGTGTCAGAACTCGAAGAGGTACTATTAACGAAGTATTGCATCTTAGCTTCCTGTCACAGGTTGAGCCAAAGAAGTTCGACGAGGCGAACAAAGATGCGACATGAATTCTGGCCATGCAAGATGAACTACATCAATTCGAACGTTGCAACGTTTGGATGCTAGTTCCCAGACCATACAAGCAGAATGTGATTGGCACCAAGTGGATCTTCAGAAACAAGCTGGATGAACATGGTGTCATCATAAAGAACAAGGCAAGGCTGGTGGCTCAAGGTTACAGACAGGAGGAGGGGATTGACTTCGACCAGACCTTCGCACCAGTAGCAAGGCTCGAGGCAATCAGATTGTTCCTGGCGTATGCTTCACACAAAGGATTCACAGTTTATCAAATGGATGTGAAATCAGCATTCCTGAACGGAGACCTGAAAGAGGAAGTATACGTCGCTCAACCCCCAGGTTTTGTCGATCCTACTTTTTCCAATCATGTCTATTTTCTTAATAAAGCTTTATATGAGTTAAAACAAGCTCCACGAGCTTGGTATGAGACTTTATCTAGTTTTCTTCTTGAGAACAAGTTCTCTAGAGGTAAAATAGATAAAACATTGTTTCTCAGGGAAGTCAAAGGCAAGATTTTGCTGGTGCAAATCTATGTTGATGACATAATATTCGGCTCAACGGACAACAATCTTTGCAAAAAGTTTTCTAAACTTATGCAAGGAAAGTTTGAAATGAGCAGTATGGGAGAGCTCAAGTATTTCTTGGGACTTCAAGTGAAACAGTCTGAGGATGGAATCTTCATCTCTCAGACGAAGTTCACAAATGAACTCCTTAAGAAATTCGGTATGGAGAGTGCAACCTCTATGAGGACTCCAATGGGATCCACTATGTCTCTGGATAAGGATGAGAAAGGTAAACCTTTCAATGAAACCAAATACAGAAGCATCATTGGATCCCTGCTCTATCTTACTGCCAGTAGACCGGATATCATGTTCTCCACCTGTGTCTGTGCCAGATATCAGGTGAACACTAAGGAATCTCACTATGTCGCTGCAAAGCGAATTCTAAGATACCTTAAAGGTACTCCCAATCATGGCTTGTGGTACCCGAGAAACAATGATGTCGAGCTAATAGGTTTTTCAGATGCTGATTTTGCAGGGAGTAGGGATGACAGGAAAAGCACCTCCGGGACGTGTCAATTCCTCGGCAGGAGGCTTATCTCATGGAACAGCAAGAAACAGAATTGTGTTGCAACCTCCACAGCAGAGTATGAGTACATCTCGGCAGGCAGCTGTTGCGCACAACTCCTATGGATCAGAAACCAGTTAGCCGACTACGACCTTCAGTTCAAGAAAATACCAATGTACTGCGACTCCTCCGGTGTAATTGCCATTGCCAACAATCCGGTCTCGCACAGCAGAACGAAGCATATTGAAGTGCGCTACCACTTCATTCGGGAGCACGTGGAGAACAAGGACATTTCTCTCTGTTATGTCCCCACGGACAAGAAGATTGCAGATATATTCACAAAGCTCTTAGACGAAGCCAAGTTCAGTCTCTTCAAAACTGAATTGGGAATGCTAAATTATGAGGAATGAAGACTACCGAAGCTCCAGGATCATGCATCTAGAGGGAGCCTCTGCATGTACTCAAGCTGAGCACAGGCGCAAGAACTAAGTGGGAGTAAGGTACTCAAGTATGAGCACAGGAGCAAGAACTGAGGGGGAGCAAGGGGTCAAATGCTACAGACCCCGATTTGCAGAAGCCGAAAAGGGGGAGATTTCCCTCTCGGCTACGGCTAAGGTGGCTCCAAGCTTGCTCTCAAGAAATTGGTATTGGTAATGAATTAACTCACTCAACTCCTTTTCAAGTTTATGATTTTCATTCCTATACGCTTTATTCACCTAGCTTGTAGGGTTTAGGCTTCTTCAAATAGGGGGAGATTGTTGGGTATTGTATCCACAACGTACCTGATTTGAAGAAGCCCCTGTACAAGCTAAGGTAAATAGGCAATGTTTTTGACAAATTATTTCAAGTTGTACTTGCAGTTATACCACGCTAAGTGCACACCAATATCAGGGTGCAGTAGGTCAATATACACGGGTCTGCACGACGTAATCACTCGTTGAGCAGATCAGTGTGTTAGCCTACGTGTACTCTCTCTATTGGAGTGCACTTACTTTCAAGTACAGGGCTGTGATCTTGCAAGAGCAGACAAGGAGCAAGGATGGGTCAAGGAGCACATCATGGGTGGAAAGACGAAAATTCGTCTAAGTGTAAATCGGCGAGAATCGCCAAGTGATTCTCGCCGATTCGGCGAGAATCACTAGTGATTCTTGCCGAATCGCCGAGAATCAGTGGCTTATTCCCGCCGACTCGATCCAACTACACTTCAAAGCAAGCAACTCTGATTATAAGTAAGAATCGACGAGAATCACCAAGTGATTCTCGCCGAATCGTCGAGAATCACTGGCTGATTCTCGCCGTCTCGACCCGGCTAAATCAGTGCGTGCAACCAAGTAAAATTCGACGAGAATCATCTTTGATTCTCGCCGAATCGTCGAGAATCACCTTTGATTCTCGGCGACTCGGCGAGATTCACTTTCGATTCTCACCGATTTTGACTTGGGCGATTTTCTGGAACTTCCTGAACCGGATTCTGCCGCTGACAATGTTCTGGACCGGGACTTAGGGATTCTTCTTGTGGGTCCCACAACGGTCATTTTGAAAGCGTCTACAGTATATATATACGGGTATTTTGAACGGAATAAAATACACAGAAAGAAGCCGAGCGACTATCTTAACCTAAAATCGCGATCTCCACTCCGCCGCCGCCGTCGCGCTCGAGCTAGTTGGTCGCCGCCTTTGATCGAGATTTCTTCGTGATCTTCCGGCGACAGAAGCTTAGCCAAGCTTTGTGTCTCACGTGTCTATCCAGAGATCCCTTATCTCTCGATTTGTTGATCGGGAAAAACTTCCCAGTCCGAATCGATCGAGACGACCGATCCTCGTGTGACCGTTGGAAGACCTAGCTAGCTTCGCTATGAAGTTTGGATCTACAAAGTACTGCAGCCGCACATCGTCGTTGCCGCCGAACCCGTGAACCGTGCCGCCGCCCATCTTGCCGCCGCCGGCTCCGGGGAGATCCTCTCCAAGAGAGATCTAGGGTTGTGTACTCTTTGTGGACTTCAAGATCACGTTGTCAACAAAGAGGGACATCTTAGTCTCCAAACGTAGTTTGTATCTCTTGTACATTCTAGTTTTTCTTTTGTTGTAAAGGAATGTTTGTTCCGAGTTGTAAGGGTTGGGTGCAACCCGGGTTGTGGGAGTGTTGACTCCTACGTGTGGAAGGGTTCCTTCCGATAGTGCAAGGATTGGATTTCAATCCTGTTGGTGAAGAGACCGAGTCGTCCCTTGATGGGAGATAGGTCGAAGGGGGAAAGTGGATGTACCCAAATCGGGGAACCACTATAAATAGCTTGTGTATTCTGTGTGCTGTGTTGTTTGTTTTTATTGTGCAGATACCATTTTAAATTCCGCAAAAACGCTGCACGTCACCTATTTCCCCCCTCCCACCCCATAGGTGAAGATAGTGGACACTAGGTGAACTTTCAAGATTCTTGTGATCTGAATAGATATCACAATGAATCCCGTATAAATAATGTCTCCACATCTTTAGGGCAAATACCACAGTCCCGAGCTCTAAGTCATGTAATGGATAGTTATGCTCGTGCTTCTTCAACTGTCTGGAAGGATAAGCAATAACATGTCCATGCTGCATCAGGACATCACCCATCCCCTGGTAAGAGGCATCTGTGTAGATCTGAAATCCTTCATTCCCGGATGGGAGCGCAAGAATAGGGGATGAGGTGTGTCGGTCCTTCAGCTCCTGAAAAGCTATCTCACACTGCTATGACCAAACAAAATCTGCATCCTTCTTCGTCAAGGATGTGAGGGGGAGGGCTAACCTCGATAATCCATCCATGAACTTGCGATAATAACCTGCTAACCCCAAGAAACTGCGTATGTCTGATGCTGTCTTCGGTCGTAGCCAATTCCGTACTGCCTCTATCTTTGCTGGATCCACTGCCAATCCAGCCCCACTGATAGTGTGCCCCAGGAAAGCCACCTCCTGTAGCCAGAAATGGCACTTAGAAAACTTCGCATACATCTGGAATTCTCTCAGTCTTTGCAAAACCTGTGTCAAGTGTTCAATGTGCTCCTCTTGAGTCCGGAAATAGATCAGAATATCATCGATGAACACAATGACAAAGCCGTCTAAGTAAGGTTCGAATACACGGTTCATTTGGGTCATGAATGCGGAGGGGGCATTCGTGAGCCCAAAAGGCATCACCGTGAGCTCGTATTACCCATATCGTGAACTGAATGCCGTCTTTGGTATGTCCTCTTCCCGGATGCGGAGCTGGTAGTAACCGGATCGCAAATCTAGCTTAGAGAACCAGAAGGCTCCCTGCAGCTGATCAAATAGCTCGTCTATCCGAGGTAGTGGATAGGTATTGCAGACCGTTAACCGATTCAGCTCCCGGTAATCTATGCATAGTCGCAACGACCCGTCCTTCTTCACAAAAAGAACTGGTGCTCCCCACGGTGATGAACTGGGCCGCACAAATCCCGACTCAACTAGCTCCTGAAGTTGAGTCCTGAACTCTGCCAACTCTCTGGGAGCCATCCTGTAGGGTGCCTAGGGACACTGGCCTCGCTCCCGGTACCAGCTGAATCCTGAAATCCAAGTCCCTGGATGGTGGTAGTCCGGGCAATTTATTCGGGAACATGTCGGAGAAATCCCGGACCACCGGAATATCTGAAATAGAATCCTCTGCTCCCGCCATCTCAAAGCAGATAAGGTAAACCTCCTCTCCCTGCTCGTAGGCCTTCACAGTCTGTACAGAAGATAGTAATCGATGGGAGATAGGTTTAATACCTTCGATGATGACATGGGAGTCGCCATGCCTTAGTGTGATCCTCCTTGATGGGAAATCTATCTGAGCATGGTTCCAATTTAACCATGTCATGCCCAAAATCAAATCGAAGTCCTGCAGCTTCAGAATAGTTGCTGGCGCCTCAAATGCCTTGCCGCCAATCTCGGCCTCCATATTGCAAGGGGCAGTGGTCCGCAGTTCTGACCCATCGGGTAGACGCACCCTCATCTCTAGTCCCGAAAATCTTTCCACGCCTTCAAGTCCGTCTATGAAGGCCTCAGACACGAACGAGTGTGAAGCACCCGTGTCGAAGAGGGTATGTGCGGTCTTGCCGCTGATCATAACTATGCCTGAGATTTCTTTGAGGTATAATGGATGTTATTTCTATGGTTTTCAAGGCACTACGAAGGTTGAAATTTCTAAATTAAAACAATTTAAGTACCTGTAATCACCTCCTCGGGGTTCCTCTGCTCCGTGAGGTCCAAAGCATATATCTGCTCCTGATTGCGTCCCCTGCCGTGATATCCCCGGCCTCGGCCTCGGACTCGGCTCGGCCTCGGCCACGACCCTGCTGTACTGGGGCCACTATAGGTGGAGGAGGAGGAGGATGGAATCGATGCGGACACTCCGATCTAATGTGCCCGGGCTGGCGGCATCCGTAACAAACTACCTGCCGGTGGCCATGGTCATCCTGTCTCCTCGGATCATGCACCTGTAGAGGTGGGGGAGCTAATGTTGGAGGAGGTCCCTGCTCCTGCATGTAGTTGGGACGACGACGTCCCCCACTCCTTTTGTATCCAATAGTCCTGCCTCTCTGAGAGCCCCTGCTGCCCTCTCCTGATGTCGACCCATCATACAGTCTCTTCCCTCTACCTTGCACCATCAGCTAGTCAGCCTCCAGCTTCTTTGCCATCTCGATAATCTGGGTGGATGTGCCGTGAGAAATGAACAACAAAGACTGCCTCAAATCGTCCCTGAGGCCCCGGTAGAACCTCTTAGCATACCTCCTATCATCAGTATCCTGTATCCCTGCGAACCTGGCAAGGTGGGAGAACTCCCTCTGGTACTCAATCACTGATCTGCTCCCCTGCCAAAGGTTCAAAAACCTCTCCTCCAAAGCATCCCTGTCCGTAGTAGAGACGAAGTCATCCAAAAATACATCGCCAAACTCCTCCCACGATATGTCAGACAGCTCCCAGTCCGCATATGTAGACTCCCGCACTGATTTCCACCATCTCTTCGCATGAGCCTCTAGTGCAGAGGTGGCTAGAGGTACTGCCTTGCCGACCGGGAAGCTGATGCCTGCCAAAATCTCGTGTATGGCCTCCAGCCATTCCTCCGTCTTTACCGCATCCTCTACCCCACGGTACATCGGTGGGGACAGGCTCTTGAAGGCACTCATCCAGCTTGACCCCGGATTTGGCTGCGGAGCCGGGACTTGGTGGGCTTTGAAGGCATCCAGGATCGCCGTCAAAGTCTGCCCCATCTCCATCTGTAGAAATGGAGTGGCAGCTGGAGGGGGATGAGCCACATTTTTCGGCGCGGCGACCTGTGGAGGTTGCATAAAGGTAAGGTTAAAACAGAACTGACCTAACTCATTGTACTTAGTGGACTGTTTTATATGACTTTTTACACATGGGCACACCACTACTTCCGCTGCATAGTTTGTCCACAAACTAATACTCGTGTGGGGTGGTCCAGTGTTGTGGACTTCTTTCTCATATGATCGTTTGTTCAAGTGATAGCAGTTTGTAAGACCCCCCTCCCCCTTATCAAGGAGGGATACCGGGTCTTATGCCCAGAACTGCCGTCTTACGGTGACACTAACACACGGGTTAGTCGACACTGCAACACGCCGATTATGCTGGCTATTACGATCATATAACCTGTAGGCCAATATAAGAAATAGAAGTATAGCAGTATATCAAATCCACTAGTGCACAAGTCACAGAGTACATATCATATATATATAAATGAAGAGTACAGAAACATAGTCCACAATGAGTACAAAATGAAAGAGTAATAAGGGCCTATGCCCAGTACATCATATCAACTCTCTCTCTCAAATCAAAGCGAAAGCTAATCTAATACATCAAAACTCATCCCACCTGAGGACGCGCAGTAGTAGTAGTCTGCGGTAGCGGTATCTGCTCCTCAAGTCCTGCCTCCTCGTCGCGCTGGTGCTCCATCTCCACGAGCTCCTAAAATAGTATGGTCACCGACCATTAGTCAAAAATACTAAGTCGTTTCCTCCACACCTCGCCCCGCAGCTCCTAGGCACCAAGTGGAAGGACGAAGCGGAGGACAACAAGGGGTAGCAAAAGTGGAAGCAGGTGACAAGAACTAACTAGCAGTTGTAATAGATATTATTATTCTACTCTAGCAGTTTTAAGTATATAGTACAAGTAAGTAAAGTGCAGTACTAGTAAAGGAAAGAACTGGAAGTAAGAGCAGAAAAGTAAAGTAAAGCTGAAAGGTAAAGCTATCTACCATCACAGAGTACCCTAACTTATATAAATGCTCATACAAATATATAAGTTAGGATTTCCAAAATAACTTATCATATAAAAGAGCCCATACTAATTTATATGATAAGGATCTATAAAGCGTTTGCCCTAATGCAAATGAATGATATGTTATGAATTATGAAACATGCAAGTGCAACACACGCCCACGACTCTGAGATCCCAGACCTTTAGTTCCCACTTTTTGAGAGCTAGCTTCACTCTCGGGTACCACCGTTGTGGCTACGGCAGCAGCAGAGCGGGCATATCAACTTCTAGGCCGGTATGCACACTACCAAATCTTAGATCCCTCTCATACGCCTCTGTACACGTCCAAGGTGCACTATAGAGTCTATGCGTACGTACTTTGCTGACACCCGTCAGTCTTGTTGGTTCGGATGTGCGTTATCGGGGATCGTCCTCCAGACTGCAGTGTAAAACAACCCACTGGCTCCTCTAACCCTCACACCCTCCTGGTGCACCGTACTGTCATCGGTGTGATGAACGGCCAGTACCGCATGACCCGCCACTAAATTTATGCACATGCAAGTATTTCATCCCGAGCCTTCAGCTCGCAGGACCAACCCATCCTGAATCACTCAAACCCATCACGGGTGAGCATATTACACAAGTCTCCCTCCAAACCATCACGGGTGAGAATAAACCACAATCCCTCCAACCCTACATGGGTGAGAATGAACCATAATGTCTTAACCTATTAGACTACTCTTGTCTACGAGTTATTATACTTAGTGATTTAAGGTTAATCCCAGGACTGCCCAGGGTATACCCGGTGAAGGGTTCTCGGGGGCACTAGGAACTACGATGGGATTACGCCCAAAGTTCCCTTTCTCAAGGATAATTACTTTTATTGGTGTCTACCCAGGATTTATACCCCAACTCTCGTATTACTTTAGAGCGACCCTAAATACTTAAGGTGTTATTAGGAGCGCGGCGGTCTTCCGCCGGTACCCGTTATTGTTGCTGTCACGGGACTTGCACTCTTCCACATATGGTTAAGGAATCCTCTAGGAGACCAACTAGGGTTAATTCCTCCACTAAGATCCTCACTTTACTTGTTATTCAGATTCCTCCCCTGGTGGCCCTACTAGTACGAACATTGGTGCTAGACCCTTACCCATGTCCCGATACCACCCACAAATGTGACCTTCAAATTCATCTGGCCATATGCCTCAAATTATCTATCCTAGGATGGTATGGACCTATATGATGAACAGGATGAATTCCATAATTTTCCAAATTACTTACACCATTAAATTAATTTCTTTAAATATAGTCCCTAGTCATTTTGCACATGAAGTATTGTCAATATTAAACCTACTGACCTAGGGATTCTTTCAGGTATATAATATGACAATTAATGGGGCCTACCAAAATTTCATGCTTTTTCAATTCATATTTATAATTAATTCCTATTTAATACTATATACACAAATCTAGCATTTTCCAAATGAAGTACATAAAATATTATCTCAAAAATTCCAATTAAATTACAGAACCTTGATAATAATGAAATAATGCTATGTCCGGATTTTCGTTTACATCTAGGTTGAAATGGCCTATCCATGATAAATTTGAGTAATTTACCAAAATGCCATTATGGGACCTAAGTACATTATTTGACACTCCAAAATTCTGAAATAATTGCACAAGGTATAAAACATACAATTACAGCAATTTGAATTTTCTCAGATTTTTCAAAAGAATATACCCATCATTTCTACACAAAATTTCATAAGGATACAATGGTCATTTTGCTCCTTAAACTACTTAAACTTCATCCAACAGAGATATATTTTATTTCTAGTGCTTATTATGTCACTCCTTAGTCATCAACAAAAATTGAACATTTTATGATAAGGGTAAACCTATTTTAAAGTTATTTCCTCAAAAGGACCAAATTTTCAGAAATTCAAAATAA
The DNA here is from genome assembly GCA_039583875.1 of Platanthera guangdongensis. Taxonomy (NCBI): domain Eukaryota; kingdom Viridiplantae; phylum Streptophyta; class Magnoliopsida; order Asparagales; family Orchidaceae; genus Platanthera; species Platanthera guangdongensis. Next base: position 42,724,004 of record CM077160.1, on the reverse strand, counting down.
TGAGATTTTGTTCCCAAAAATCCCACTATTGCTAGGAGAAGTGTATTACACACTCATGTGTCTCCATAATGAAAATCATGATTTTTGAGTGTTCCAAGTTGGCTGAATACACATTATTTCATTTTAGACTAAATGCACACCAAGCCTATAACAAGACAACACATGCAAGTGGGTTTACCCAATATGCAGTGGTCCAAATTGGCTGAAATTTAAGAAATACACTTATAATGTCCCTAAGGACATGCCACCAAAATTTGGGGCCATTTGGGGTCCCACAACTCCAAATATTTCATTTATTTCATTTTGGGTATTTTAGTAAAAACTATAGAAAAGGTTTTTCCAAAAATTCTCATTTTTGTACAGGGGTTAACCAAGCCATAAACATGCATGCCCCAAAAGTTTGGGCCATTTGGATGAATGGTTTGACTTGGGCATCATTTTGAAATTCTGCCCTAGCTAATGACCAACCTTAGCAAAATGGTCCTACAGATAACACAAAGGGCTACATTTTTCATGTTCATGTCATCCTCTAGAAATGGATCTAAGATCACTATATTTGACATGCAAAATCACTGAATTAATGTGATAGAAATGAAATTTCATTTCATTAAAATAATAACAGAATTAAATTGATTTTAATAAAATACAGCACGAATCTTAAAACTATATTGGACGGCATCCTTTCAACTTCCCCAAGTGTTCAACGGCTGAGATCGAGCCGACCTGGGGGATATTGCGGCGCCATTTCCGGCAACCTGAGGCGGCGTCACCCCCGGCCAATGGTGCCATCACCATCACGGTAGTGGTGGCTATCCTTTGCCGGTGATGAGTGATAATACGGTTTATAGTCAATTTTATTAGGGTATTTTCAGGGTTTCAAAGCAAATCATTTCTTGTAAAGTGCTTATTTTGATTCACCTTTGTATATATTTTTGTCGCTAATGCATTTTTCTGCTTTTTGCAGGTTTTGACGGCTTTCAGCCAAATTTTACTGTGACACGCCCCCTGGTCACGCCCTACCTGGGCGTGTACCTAGGGCCTGTAACCCAGAGGAATGAAGCAATTGGTTCGAAACTTCATTCCGTGGAAACTTAGTGTACACGCCCTCTATCACGCCCGTGTCACATCCGACACGGGCGTGTTCCAGAGGCATGTCCCCAGGTCACAAGGAATCGCCGCAACGCGCTCGTTTTTCTCGCTCCACCATCGCACCCAAAAGTGTCACGCCCCCGGGTCACGCTCGACCCGGGCGTGACATATGGGCATGTACTTCAGCAACCACGCCCGTCACCTCCAGCATTCAATCCCAGCTCAACAAAGTCACGCCGCAAAGAACACGCCCCAGGTACACGCCCTACCAGGGCGTGACATTTGGGCGTGTACTTCAGCTACTTCGCCAGAATTAAATTCCAGCCAGAAAAAGTCGCACCGAATGTGTCACGCCTCAGGGTCACGCCCGACCCGGGCGTGACAGGGGGGCGTGACCCGACCCGAAAAAATCTATAAATAGAGCCCATCTCCAAGGGTTCAGGCACACCTTTTGGATTGAGAGGGGAGGTTCTGTCCTTTGTATTTTTTAACTTTTTCAAGCATGTCTATTCATTTTTAGCTCTTCTTATCTCTAGCTTAATGCTTTCCCTGTATTATCTCCTAGCTTCTTTCTGTAGTATAATGTTAATGATAGTGTAGTTTACTTTCCATGCACTTGTAATCGCTGGTTTTCAAGTTGTAAGATTCCTGTTTCCATTAATAAAGAAGTGTTCTTTTCTTTTTCATTTCTACTTTGTTTTCATTATTTTCTTCTACTCATCCCCCTCTTCCACCTCACCATGATTAACTAATGCTCCATGTACTCGATCTTGATGATCCGAGGTTCGAGTGATTAGGTTATGATGCTTTGAATCTTACCTTTTCTTTTTAGGGTTTAGCCTTGAATTACTCTTGATTTATCACGGGTTGGAGGTATATCATCGATATATACTCTCCACCTTTGCTTTCATTCTGGGCTAGCCGAGAGGCCGAAAGTTTGAAATGAGCACTCAAGAGTAAAGGGAGTTGTTCGCACCCCTCGAGAGAGGCAGACGTTCAAATCTCTCGGATTGGAGTAAAATCCAATAGTGGGGTTCACTGCGAAAAGCGAGTTTTAGGCCTCCGATTTAGGCGAAAGTTGGTCGTACCTTCCTAAACTCAGTTAGGCACGACCTTCGAGAGAAGCGTGTCAATATTTATGGAACCTCCATGGTCAAGGACCTTTACCCTAATTAGCTTAGGTTTATTTATCGTATTTTTCTAACCACTCTTGCCGAGGTGATTTCTGATCGAGTGCATTTTCCTCTCATCGTTACTAAGCTTTAGTATAATCGCTCTTTTAGCTCTCTTTATCTTTTCATGCAAGTAACTCTCTTTCATTGCAAGTAGTTCTCTTCCTTTAGTACGCTTAGCTTTCTTCTAAACCCTAATTTTTCCGTCGATAAAATAATAGATTTTGTGTGAGTAAGCTTACTCAACTGTTCCCGGATTTTAATACGACACTTGTGTCCCCTTACTACAGTTCGCTAGGTATACTTGCCTAGCCGGATTGCTAGTTCGGCTGTTTGCTTTTCGTAAGCATTGGCCGGGCCAGCAAGTTTTTGGCGTCGTTGCCGGGGAAGCAACGCTCGTTGATAAATTGAAAACACGAATATATTAGTTTTATCATTTCTCTTTCTCATCCTCCTTCTTTAAATTTGTTTTTTTTATTACCGTTATTAATAGAAACCCACTCCACAATTTTTCTACGCCACCTAAATCTCTCGAAAAGGGCAAAGCAGTTTTAAACGCCGCTATCTTGTCTAGTACCTTGCGAACCCTTCATCGGGTAGCCCTTGGGAAGTTCGGGAGTTAAACTTTTTTTTTTTAAAAAATTTTATTTCAAAAAAAATTAGTAACTCTCTTTTTTAGTTTTTTTTTATTTCTCTTTCTTCTCTTCTCTTCTTTTAGTGCATGACCCGCGGGAGTCCGTCAGTTATTTTGGACCTGGACCAAGAAATTGAGCGTACTCTTCGGAGAAGATCGCGATTTCAAGGCCCTACTCTCCAAATACCGGTTGAGGATTCCGAGTCATTTTCCACTTTAAGAATGGAAGAACCCAACGTAGAGGAAGTCGTGCAAAGGCCTATGTCCTATTATGCACGACCAAATCTCGAGGGTACTGAATCTAGTATAGTTCGCCCTGCGATAGCAAATAACAACTTCGAACTGAAGCCTAGCATTATTCAAATGGTGCAGCAATACATGCAATTTGACGGACTTCAAGATGAAGATCCGAACGCACATATTGCAAGCTTTCTTGAGATTTGTGACACCTTTAAGATTAATGGTGTCACAAATGATGCGATTCGGCTAAGATTATTTCCCTTCTCTCTTAGAACTAAGGCTAAGCAGTGGCTGAACACCCTTCCTAAAAATAGTATAACTACTTGGACACAATTAACTGAAAAAGTTTTGGCGAAGTATTTTCCGCCTGCTAAAACTGCAAAACTTAGGATTGACATTTCTGTCTTTGGACAAATAGATTCTGAGATCCTTTACGAAACCTGGGAAAGATTTAAAGAATTACTAAGATGATGCCCACATCACGCTCTGCCTGTATGGTTGCAGGTGCAGACGTTTTATAACGGGCTAAATCAAAGCACGAAGCAAATGATAGATGCAGCTTCTGGCGGTACTTTAAATCATAAGACCCCAGAAGCAGCTCTTGAGCTGTTTGAGGACATGGCCATGAACACTTACCAGTGGAATGTGCCTAGGTCCCCCTCGAGCAAGCCTGCAGGTATCTTTGAAGTGGACAACGTCTCCCAGCTCGCACTGCAAGTTGAAATATTAAGCAAAAAAATTACGGTGATGACTGCTACCTCCGCCCCTCAGGTATGCGAATCTGCAACTCCTCCCCCCGAACATTTGGATTATGTAAATAATATGCCTAGAACCACTTTTAATAATTTTTCTGCTGCAAATTTTCATCCTCCTGGTTTTAATTTTCCGAATAGTTATAATCCTGCGTTAAGAAATCATCCGAATGTTTCATGGAGTAATCCATCGAATGTTGTGTGCCCGCCACCACAAATTGATTTTTCTGCACCACCACCACGTCCTCAAAGTTTTCCAAAACCTCCAAGTTTGGAGGAAATGTTTTCAAAATACATGAATGCTAATGACGCTACGATTAGAACCATAACTGGAAGTGTTAAAAATTTAGAAAATCAGGTAGGACAGCTCGCTAAAATTATTTCTGAGCGACCTGTAGGGTCTCTTCCTTCCAATACCGAGCCCAACCCGAGAGAGCAAGCGAAAGCTATAACTCTTTGGAGTGGGAAGAAAGTTCCCGGTACGATAAGTGAAGAGCCCGAGGCAAGCTCCGCTCCCGCTTTGCAAAATCAAAGCTCCGCTCCCGCTTTAAAAAATCAAAGCTCCGTTCCCGTTTTAAAAATTCAACCCTCTGCCGAAGAAATTATCACCCCTGTTTTAAAAAATGAACTCACTCCACCACCCACCTTTAAAAATAATCCATCCCCGCCATACCCTTCCGAACTTAATAAACAATGACAGGATGATCAATACACCCGTTTTTTAGAAATGTTTAAACAAATCCACATAAATCTGCCTTTCCACGAAGCCATATCCCAGATGCCGAAGTACGCTAAGTACCTTAAGGACCTCCTGACCAACAAGAAGAAGTTAGAGAACCTTTCGCATGTCATGTTAAATGCCGAGTGCTCGGCGGTTTTTACAAATGTATTACCAAAGAAAATCAGTGACCCGGGTAGTTTCGCTATCCCGTGTGTCTTTGGTGATCTCTTTGTCAAACACGCTTTAGCCGACCTAGGTGCGAGTATCAATCTTATGCCCCTCTCATTTTTTAAAAAGTTAGGAATTCGTAGTCTCAACCCCACACGCATGAGTATCCAGCTCGCCGACAGATCAGTCAAATACCCGTTAGGAATAGTGGAGGACGTCCTAGTCAAAGTTGACAAGTTCATCTTCCCGGTGGACTTTGTCATTTTGGACATCGAAGAAGACGTCGAGGTTCCCCTGATCCTTGGCCGACCCTTCCTTGACACCTCCCGAGCTATCATTGACATAAGCAATGGTAAGCTCTTCCTTCGAGTAGGCGATGACGAAGTAACTTTCTCTATCACCCCCTCGATGAAGAACACACTAGCTAATGATGACTCCTATTTTTTCATAGATACCGTAAGTGAAGAATCCTCCTCTCACACCTCTGATTTTGAAAAAGAATTTTCCAATTTTTGTTCCTCTCCTACTCCTCCAACTGAATCTCTACACCTAAGTGAAGAATCCTCCACCCGCCTTTCTGATTTTGAAAAAGAATTTTTTGATTTTTGTTCCTCTTCTACTTTTCCAACTGAATCGCTACACGAAGCCGCCATGGCCGCTAGCAAGACCCCTTTTAATTTTACATATAAAAAAGTGTACGAGGACATAGTTTTTGAAAAAGAATGAATTTCTAAAACCTCGTATGATGACCCCCCTACCCTGGAACTGAAAGAACTACCAGAGCACCTTCGATACGCTTTCTTAGAAAAGGACTCCAAGCTGCCTGTCATAGTTTCGGCCTACCTCACAGATGCACAAAAGGATAAACTTCTTTCAATTTTATGAAAGCATCGCCGAGCTATTTCTTGGCAGATATCTGATATCAAGGGCATAAGCCCATCTTTCTGCACTCATAAAATCTTAATGGAAGATAATTCACGTAACACTATACAACCTCAGCGTCGTATAAACCCAAACATGAAAGACGTAGTTAAGGGCGAGGTTATGAAATTGTTAGACGCAGGAATTATCTATCCTATATCCGACAGTAAGTGGGTTAGCCCAGTACAGGTAGTACCAAAGAAGGGAGGGATAACGGTAGTAAGTAATGAAAATAATGAATTAATCCCGACTCGGACGGTGACCGGTTGGCGAATGTGTATAGATTACCGTAAGTTGAATGACGCTACCCACAAGGATCACTTCCCCTTGCCGTTCATTGATCAGATTTTAAAACGACTTTCTGGACATAGCTTTTATTGTTTTCTCGATGGCCTCTCGGGGTATCTTCAAATCCCCATCTCCCCCGAGGACCAGGAGAAAACTACGTTTACTTGTCCCTTCGGCACCTTCGCCTATCGAAGAATGTCGTTTGGATTGTGCAATGCGCCGGCTACATTCCAACGATGTATGCTCGCCATCTTTGACAAGTACGTAGAAAGCATTATGGAAGTTTTCATGGATGATTTCTCCGTGTTCTGGAATTCCTTCGATAGTTGCTTAGAGAACCTTGAAAAAGTCTTAGAGCGATGCGAAGAAACTAACCTCGCTTAAATTGGGAAAAATTCCATTTTTATGGTGAGGGAAGGGTTAGTTTTGGGACATAAAATTTCTGAAAGAGGTATTGAAGTAGACGTTGCAAAAATAGAAGTTATCGAGAAGCTGCCGCCACTTACGAACATAAAAGCTATAAGAAGTTTCCTAGGTCATGCGGGTTTCTACCGCCGCTTCATAAAGGTTTTTTCCAAGATTACCAAGCCCCTTACCCATCTCTTAGAAAAAGACGTCCCATTCATCTTTGATGACATTTGCCTGGCTGCCTTTAATTTAATAAAAGAAAAATTAATTGATGCCCCAATCATGATAGCTCCGGTGTGGGATCTTCCATTTGAGATAATGTGTGATGCGAGTAGTTATGCGGTGGGAGCCGTACTAGGTCAACGTATTTCCAAAAACTTCCACCCCATTTATTACGCTAGTAAAACACTCACTTCTACACAGGAAAATTACACCACAACCGAGAAGGAGCTCTTAGTTGTAGTATTCGCTTTTGACAAATTCCGCCCTTATATTACTCTTTCGAAAATTATTGTTTTTACGGACCACTCGGCCCTCAAATATCTTCTCTCTAAAACGGACGAAGTGTTTGCACGATCGACATCTTAGGCACCCAAAAATCTTTAAGCCGGGCGACCAAGTTCTTCTTTATAATTCTCGTTTACGTTTATTCCTGGGTAAATTAAAATCACGTTGGTCGGGGCCTTTTACTGTTTTAGAAGTCTTTTCTTATGGTACTGTTTTAATTTCCCACCCTGATAAGGGTAATTTCAAAGTGAATGGTCAGCGTCTTAAACTGTATTTCTGTGATGATGTCAGTCCCAACCCTGTTATCTCTATCTTTCCTGTCCTGACATTTGATTCATCTGAACTTTATTTTTCTTAAAAACTGTGAACTTTATTCAAACTTTATTTTTAAACAATATTTTGGACAATCTTATTTTGATGCGTCGAGCTCAAACGACGCTTTAAACAAAGGGCGCTCTTGGGAGGCAACCCAAGTTATCTTTTTCTGTTTTCTTTATTTCACAATTTTTGCCCCGAATGGCTCCGACAAGCTGAAACTTCTGCGATCGCCTGCTCCAATGGTTCTGATTCCATGACAAAGTCCACCAGAAGACGTTTCATGAAGATCCAAAGCACAAGCATGGGGGAGCCGCATCACTCAGCTTTCCCTGCAACATAAAACCGGGGAAGTACCTGTTTTTCAATCATATCTTTCATTTCTGTCCTTTAATTTTCTCTCATTCTCCAACCTCCTTCTCCATTGAGGACAATGTAGATTTTAAGCTTGGGGGAGGACTTCCTCCTTCTTTTTGCTTTTTGTAAATATCTTTTACTTTTTATAAAAATCCAAAAAAATCCAACAATCCAAAACATAGATATAGCTGCATTTTGGTATTTCAATAGTACCCCATGTTTGTGTTTTGTTTTTCTCAAAATTTTTTATAAACAAGGTAGTTAATTATAATTTTTCTAATCATTTTTTAATCATATTTCACAAGTAAAATGTTGGCCATGCTGTGTTTCTAATTCACGGTAGCATGTTAAGGTGAAACATTTCTCAGAAACACATATTTCTATTATGGTTTTCCGTTCTTTATTTTCTTTACTTTCTCTAAAATTCATCATCCACTATTTTCCTTTTCATTTTTAGATAATTTTTGTAAGAACAACTTTTGAATAACGTAGTAGATATGAACGATCCAAGTCACATATTATTTTTATTTTCAAGATAATTTCATCAATCTTCTTTTATTATCTCGAACTTGCTTTTTGAAATTTTTTGAATCCATGTTTTAAATAAATTTAAAAAGCGTGAAAATGATTTAGGCCGTTTTTGTTTACGTTTGAACTTTTCTGCCAACCTAAAATCTTTTACCACTAGTTAGCCGATTTTGAGCCTTTTTTTTCCAATTTCATTTGATAACTCCACATAGCATTTCATTTTCACCAAAGCGAAAATTCCTACCTAACTAATCACGCTAAATTTTTTGAGTTTCATTCAAAAAATTTTTATAATCGTACTAGGAAATTTTGTGTTATCTTTGGAAAAATTATTAAAAAAAAGTGTACTCAAAAGCAATGTTTGATTTTATTTGGCCAATTCAACATGAAAGAAAAAAAATTTTATGGCCTTTGTTTTGAAAAAAAAAAGAAAAACAAAATGACAAAAAAAAAATAAATAATAATAAAGAAGAAAAAGAAAGAAAAAAAAATATTTTGTTAAATTTTTTTTTTATTTTGTTTGAAACTCTTTGTTTTGGTTTAGTGTGATTTTAAGCCTCCATATTTATCTTTGAATTTCACTAATATTTCATGATCCTAAACCAAACGTTTCGGTCCTATTAAGTCCTTTTGATTCACGCCTTTTTAAATCTTATTTAACAGCTACGAAAAGAAGAAAAGTAAATCAGTTTTAGTTCTGGATTTAAACTTAGATTTTTGTTATTTAATTGATATAGTTATAATGCGTTGCTTGGATCTAGTAACAACTCAATACGTTCTTTTCATTTTCGTTGCCTTGCTTAAATCTATTTAAACAGTCTCGTCAAAATTCTGGATGATTTATTTTCGTTAAGTAAAGTTTATAAAAGTTAAACCATACCAAAATAATTGTTTTAGATTTACGTTTCACATTCTCCCTACCTAGAATTTCGCATAGTACTTGTGTAAGCATGATTAAAACTTTTTGAATTAGTCACTTTTTATGATTAGCTAGTTTTTATATCTTTGCTTGGGGACAAGCAAAACTAAAGCTTGGGGGAATTTGATAATACGGTTTATAGTCAATTTTATTAGGGTATTTTCAGGGTTTCAAAGCAAATCATGTCTTATAAAGTGCTTATTTTGATTCACCTTTGTATATATTTTTGTCGCTAATGCATTTTTCTGCTTTTTGTAGGTTTTGACGGGTTTCAGCCGAATTTTACTGTGACACGCCCCCTGATCACGCCCTACCTGGGCGTGTACCTAGGGCGTGTAACCCAGAGGAATGAAGCAATTGGTCCGAAACTGCATTCCGTGGAAACTTAGTGTACACGCCCTCTGTCACGCCCGTGTCCCATCCGACACGGGCGTGTTCCAGAGGCGTGTCCCCAGGTTCCGAGGAATCGCCGCAACGCGCTCATTTTTCCCGCTCCACCGTCGCACCCAAAAGTGTCACGCCCCCGGGTCACGCCCGACCCGGGCGTGACATATGGGCGTGTACTTCAGCAACCACGCCCGTCACCTCTAGCATTCAATCCCAGCTCAACAAAGTCACGCCGCAAAGAACACGCCCCAGGTACACGCCCTACCAGGGCGTGACATTTGGGCGTGTACTTCAGCTACTTCGCCAGAATTAAATTCCAGCCCGAAAAAGTCGCACCGAATGTGTCACGCCCCGGGGTCACGCCCGACCCGGGCGTGACAGGGGGGCGTGACCCGACCCGAAAAAATCTATAAATAGAGCCCATCTCAAAGGGTTCAGGCACACCTTTTGGATTGAGAGGGGAGGTTCTGTCCTTTGTATTTTTGAACTTTTTCAAGCATGTCTCTTCATTTTTAGCTCTTCTTATCTCTAGCTTAATGCTTTCCCTGTATTAGCTCCTAGCTTCTTTCTGTAGTATAATGTTAATGATAGTGTAGTTTGCTTTCCATGCACTTGTAATCTCTGGTTTTAAAGTTGTAAGATCCCCGTTTCCATTAATAAAGAAGTGTTCTTTTCGTTTTCGTTTCTACTTTGTTTTCATTATTTTCTTCTACTCATCCCCCCTCTTCCACCTTACCATGATTAACTAATCCTCCATGTACTCGATCTTGATGATCCGAGGTTCGAGTGATTAGGTTATGATGCTTTGAATCTTACCTTTTTTTTAGGGTTTAGCCTTGAATTACTCTTGATTTATCACGGGTTGGAGGTATATCATCGATATATACTCTCCACCTTTGCTTTCATTCTCGTCTAGCCGAGAGGCCGGAAGTTTGAAATGAGCACTCAAGAGTAAAGGGAGTTGTTCGCACCCCTCGAGAGAGGCAGACGTTCAAATCTCCCGGATTGGAGTAAAATCCAATAGTGGGGTTCACCGCGAAAAGCGAGTTTTAGGCCTCCGATTTAGGCGAAAGTCGGTCGGACCTTCCTAACCTCAGTTAGGCACGACATTCGAGAGAAGCGTGTCAATATTTATGGAACCTCCACTGTCAAGGACCTTTACCCTAATTAGCTTAGGTTTATTTATCGTATTTTTCTAACCACTCTTGCCGAGGTGATTTCTGATCGAGTGCATTTTCCTCTCATCATTACTAAGCTTTAGTATAATCGCTCTTTTAGCTCTCTTTATCTTTTCATGCAAGTAGCTCTCTTTCATTACAAGTAGTTTTCTTCCTTTAGTACGCTTAGCTTTATTCTAAACCCTAATTTTTCCGTCGATAAAATAATAGATTTCGTGTGAGTAAGCTTACTCAACTGTTCCCGGATTTTAATACGACACTTGTGTCCCCTTACTACAGTTCGATAGGTATACTTGCCTAGCCGGATTGCTAGTTCGGCTGTTTGCTTTTCGTAAGCATTGGCCGGGCCAACAATGAGGCGGCGGGAGACGGCGGCGACGGAGATCCCGAGCGGTAAGAAAAGCTTGAAAAATCTCCCATGGCATCGGGCTCAATTGAGCCCGATATCTCCCCTAGTTGATCTTGGATTCTAGTACGGGTAGAGGGACGGTGAAACGAACCTGTGTTGGTGGCTGGCGGCGAGGATGGAGGAGGGTGGCCATTCCCGACCTTGCTCCGGCGATACCTGTAACGCCCCAAACATTGTATTTGAGTCGGTCGCATAAAAAAGCATTTTTGGTGCCTGTATAGGGGTACACGGCCTAGGACATGGGCGTGTCCAAGGCCGTGTTTGGCTGGTGTTTTAGTCATTTTCATCCCGAGGAGGACACGGCTAGTAACACGGCTGGAGGACACGGGCATGTCATTTGACACGGGCGTGTGCCTACCCGTGTCAGTTCCCGTGTTCAGTTGAGTCGTGTCGGTTGGCGTGGTGGTTATGCGTGACACGCCCCCGGTCACGGGCGTGTCGAGAGACCCGACACGGGCGTGTCAGGTGCGACACGGGCGTGTCTTTGCCCGTGTGGTTGTTCTGAGTTCGACGATCGCGCCTGGATCGAGGCACACGGCCTGGGACACGGCCGTGTGCCAAGCCGTGTTCGACCCAGGTTTGGAGATTTTTGAGCGGATCTGAGCCGTTCGTTTTCTTTAAATAAGATCCAACGACCCAGATGGTTTCCTGCTGTATTAAGGCCGGGAATAGAGGAGTTAATCCTTCATTTCTCTCCAACCATTCTCTCTCTCAAGGAGTTGGAAAGAGGAGGAAGAAGGAAGGGATTCCGGCCGCCGGTAGAGCATTGGAGCACCATTATGAGATCTGAGAGCGGATCCGTGGAGGAAAGTTCGTTACGAAGAGTTCTGCCCGTGTAGTTTTTCCATGGCGCCAAAATGGACTACAAGGGTAACGATTCTCTACTTGATCATGTGAAGCTCTTTCTTTCTGCATAGGGAATCCCGCTCCCGCGAGTGTGCGGTGAGTGTGTGGTGTTCCTTGGGGTTGATGTGAATAGTCCCCCTTATGTTGCATATAGAGTCCGGAATCGTAAGTACGGGCATAAGCATTGTGTGTGAAGCCTACCCGGACGTGTATTGTCTGGATCGGTGATGTTGCATTTGATATGTTTTGTCGGAGAAGACTCCGTGCTTTGGGTTTTCGGGTTTCTACGCGGTAGATTGCAGCAGGGATCCTTGGAGTTTAGCTCCAAGGAGCACCCGAAAAACTGAGGGGAATCGTTGTTCTGCTAACTTGGCGGTCTGGGAACCGGCCTTGAACATAACTGGGTTATGTGATTGTTTGGAAAATTTTGGGATCCGAGAGAAGCTTGGCCCGCGCGTAGTACTTAAACTGTCTAGGCGGCGTGAGCAACAGGAAAGTGGAATCGGACCTAGGCTATGTGGTTCGGTGCGAGAGACCCGAAAAGGGGACTAGATGTTGGCATAGTAGGGAGCCTTAGACGGTGGTCAGAAAGGCTAAATGCTCACATGGTTGCCATCTTTGGGATGGTGGTGAAGACGCTGAAATGTTAGGATTCACCGTTAATGTGCCCTGAGTGCACGAGGTGTTTGGCCGTGCGAGCCTACACCTGTGGCAAAATATATAGTTGCACTTTATTGTTTAGCTGGGCTAATGAATTGCAGGGAAAGAGCAACGCCATCCTGAGTAAGGTGCAGGGTCGTTATAATTTGGTAGGCTTTTGGCTGACCGTTGCTTTGTTTGTCACCGTGCGGTGGAATTGTGCTTGCAGGTGCTGCGGAGCCGAGTACCAAATAGCGAGCTGGAGCCCATATTGCTGTGCTGGCCCTAGAAGGCCGTAAAGAATAGCTGTACTTTACTTTTGTCATGTGTGGCCGGCCTGCGAGCCGATGTATGGAAAACACTATTTATTAAGTGAACTATTGTAAGGCCATAAGGCCATGTATCTTTTAGTGTATTTTGGGTTTCATTCCAGTAGTGTGGTTGTGGACATTCATGTTTATTGGATTTAAATTTTGGGTTCTTTCAACTTTAAAAGCTTCCGCTAGAATGCTCTGTGTAGGACGAGTAGTCTTAATTGGATAGTTTGAATATTCTTATATAACCATTCCGACTGTCTGTGGTATATGGCATCGGGTTCCAGCTGGACCTTCTGTTATATGCCATGTGACGGATGAGGGTGTTACAATTTGGTATCAGACTTCTAGTTACGGTTAGGCTTAAATGAATTCGTGGGTGAATTCTTTTAAGGGGTGGCGAGCACATGTGTGCGTTATTGTTATAACATCAAAAAGAACCCATGAATGTCCACTTAGGAATGAAAATACACTTGTTTTGTGGAATCTGAGTGTTCCAAAGATTGCTTTTAGTAATTTGTTTGTCGTCTAATTGTGTGTCTTTGCTACTATAGGCTGCTAGGAGCGGTGCTGGTCAGTCAGAGAGTCCGCAATCAGCGGAAAGTAGTGCACCAAGGGACGTGCCTACAACACCTCCTTCAGCGGAAACCATCAGGATGGTGGCTGAAGCCGTATTTGCAATGATAAATGCCCAACCTGTAGGGCAAATGCATCGCGCACCTCCTGCAAATAAGCAAGAACCGGTTAGGGCGGCAGAGCCGAGAGTGGTGGAGCGCGCAGCAGTCGATCTGGTAGAGCCAAGGAGAGTAACAAAGAAGCAGCTTAAGCATGTAATGGGCTTTAATCCTCCGAGGTTTGATGGGGTTGGAACGCCAGCTCAAGCTAAGGACTGGCTCTCTTCGATAAAGAGGGTCTTGATAGCCACGTTAACTGAGGAGTGGCAGAAGACCGCCATAGCGACTTTTCTTTTGGTGGGTGAAGCGAGGCTGTGGTGGGATGAGTTGGAGTTTCATCTCTTAGTGGGAAGTCAGCTTGCTGATGTGCCTATGGAGGAATTCTCAAGATTGTTTCTAGCCAGATTTGTACCCTCTGCTCAGAAGTTGGAGATGGAGAACCAATTTCTTGGGTTGACCCAGGGATCCAGAAGCATGGACGAGTATCTGCATGAGTTCACACGGTTGGGGCGTTATGCGGGTGCTATGTTTATGGAAGAAGAATGGATGACCAACCGGTTTTATGAGGGTCTTCGCGGCGATCTACAACTACAACTTGCTGGGCCTAAGGCGCAAGGCTTCCTAGCCTTGGTCAATTCGGCCCGATCATTGGAGAAGGTTGTGAAGAAAGTTCAAGAGAAGAAGGATCCAGGAAAAAAGAAGTCCGAGTTCAAGGTGCCAATTGCCAAGTCAAGTTTCCGCAGGTGGAACAAGAAGCAGAAGATTTTGAACTCAGCCCCTTCGGCTGGTGCGTCGGGGGCAACTACAAGTCGAGCCCCAAGAGCTTGCTATAACTGCGGGAAGACGGGGAATTTTGCTTGTGAGTGTTGGAGCGGACGTTAAAAGTCCGAGAGGAAGTCTGGAGTGACTTATGAGGAGAAAGGGAAGGCGGTGGATTCAACCGCGTCCCAACATATTCCAGCCCAGCCTAGAGTCTACAACCTTAGTCTTCAAGAGGCCATAAAGCAAGCAGACGTGGTGACAGGTATGAGTTAATTTATAGCAGATTAACTTTATGTAGTTTTTACCTCTTTGTTTGTTAGCTTACCTTTATTGATGCTAGGTTTTGTGTTGATCTTTGAGTTTCCGGCGAGAGCCCTGTTTGATATGGGAGCATTGCATTCCTTCTTGTCCGAAAAATTCATATCGCGCATCGGAGTTCCATCCTTGATGACAAAAGACAAGTTGGATGTGTTGTTGCCCAATGGGTGCTCAATGCGCGCGGATAGGATCTGCGTGGTGAAGATTCGGATTGGAGACAAGGAGTTTGATTTGCGAGCGTCGATTTTGCCATTGGCAGAGTACAACGTAATTTTCGGTATGGATTGGCTCTCGGAGCAGGGTGCATGCATTGATTGCAACCGTAAGGAAGTTAAGTTGGGTCTGAACACTGATCGAGAAACTACTTTTGCGGGCATGAAGGGGTCGGGTAAGATTTTGATGTCGGCTCTTCAGGTGTTTAAGGCAGTTCGGTCTGGGGCAGAACTGTTTGTCACATTAGTGCAGACTTCGACGCCTAAGCCAAACCTTGGCAGTATCCCAGTTGTGTCTGAGTATCTCGATGTGTTCCCATATGATCTCCCAGGAGCCCCTCCTCAGCGGGAGATTGATTTTACCATTGAGCTGGTACCGGGTGCCAAACCAGTGTCACGCTCTCCATATCGGATAGCGCCAAGAGAGATGGCAGAGTTGAAGGTGCAACTTCAAGAGTTGCTAGAGCAAGGTTATATGCGTCCAAGTTCGTCGCCTTGGAGCACACCAGTTCTCTTTGTTAAGAATAAAGATGGGAGCTTGCGGCTTTGTATCGACTACCGGGAATTGAACAAGCTTACGAAAAAGAATAAGTATCCGATTCCGAGGATTGACAATCTATTTGATCAGTTGGTTGGGTCAACGGTGTATTCAAAGTTAGATTTGAAGTCCGGATACTACCAGTTGAGGATAAGGGAGAGCGACATCCCAAAGACAGCATTCAGTACGTGGTTTGGGCATTACGAGTTCACGGTCATGCCGTTTGGGTTGACGAATGCGCCATCCGTATTTATGGATCTGATGAACAGGACGTTCAGAGAGTACCTGGATCGTTTCGTGATAGTATTTATCGATGATATCCTGGTGTACTCGCGGTGTGAGGAGGACCATTACAATCATCTACACATGGTGTTGGAAATGTTGAGGAGGAATCAGTTGTATGCTAAGTTCTCTAAGTGTGAATTCTGGTTATCCTCGATAGCGTTCCTTGGTCATGTTGTTAGTGGAGAGGGGATAGCTGTGGATCCGGCGAAGATAGTGGCGATACGAGAGTGGCCTGCTCTGACTACAGTGGCAGAGGTCCGGAGTTTTCTGGGGCTTGCTGGCTACTACAAGCGCTTCGTAGAGAACTTTTCGCGGATAGCACTTCCACTCACGATGTTGACAAGTAAGGATCAGAAGGTTTTGTGGTCTCCGGTGTGTGAACATGCTTTTGAAGAGTTGAAGAGGCGGTTGACCACAACGCCTATTTTATGTTCGCCAAGTGGAACCGAAGGGTTCGAGATCTATAGTGATGCTTTGGGCAGTGGTTTGGGCTGTGTTCTGCTACAGCATGGGAGAGTGATAGCCTATGGTTCACGACAATTGAAGGCTTACGAGAGAAATTATCCGGTCCACGACTTAGAGTTAGCGGCCGTGATATTTGCTCTAAAGCTTTGGAGGCACTATCTGTACGGTGTGAAGGTCGATATTTACACTGATCATAAGAGCTTGAAGTATCTGTTGGACCAAAAGGATCTGAACATGAGGCAGCGGAGGTGGATGGAGTTCTTAGGGGACTACACCTTCAAGATACATTATGTGTCTGGGAAGGGAAATGCAGTGGTGGATGCGCTGAGTCGTAAGATTCCCGCACAGGCCAACTGGTTATCGGTACATGATTAGAGATTGGTCCATGAGTTGGAGGCTTTGGAGATATCTTGTGTGGACAAGCAGTCTAGTGCTGAGGCAAAACTATTTTGGACAGAGGTGCAGTGTGACCTAGCTGATAGAGTTTGGCGGGCTTTGGTTCAGGATAACAGCATGAAGCAGATCTTGGATGAATCATTGGATGGGTCAAATTCCCAGTTTGCTGTTGAGGATGGGTTGCTAAGGAAGGATGGTCGCCTATGCGTTCCTCGTGCGGATAATCTTCGGGAGGAATTGATGTATGAGGCTCATCATACCAAGTACTCAATCCACCCGGGAAGCATGAAGATGGGACATGAAGAAATTATTCTGGTGGCCAGGTTTGTAGAAGGATGTAGCCCTTTATGTGGCCAAGTGCCGTACTTGTGCATTGGTGAAGGCGGAATGCCAGAAGTCCAGAGGTTTCTTGAAGTCCCTACCTATCCCAGAATAGAAATTCGATGACATATCTATGGATTTTGTGCATGGTTTGCCGAAGTCGCAGAAGGGAAATGACGCCATTTGGGTGGTCGTAGATAGGTTGACAAAGGTGTCACACTTTATCCCTGTCAGGAAGGAAGATCCGGTGGAAAAGTTAGCCAAACTCTATGTGGAGAATATTGTACGATTGCATGGTGTGCCCCGCAGTATTGTTAGTAATCGAGATTGACGCTTCACGTCGAATGACTGGAGGTTGGTGCATAGTCTGTTGGGTACTAAGCTAAAGTTCAGTACAACCTTTCATCCGCAGACGGATGGCCAAACCGAGAGGGTCAACCGGACGATGTAGGACATGCTTCGCATGTGCGTCCTAGATTTTGGAAAATAGTGGGAAGATCACCTGTACATGGTGGAGTTTACGTATAACAACAGCTTTCAGGCAAGCATTGGCATGACGCCTTTCAAAGCCTTGTATGGGAGGAAGTGTCATACACCGTTGTCTTGGTTGGAGGCAGGCCAATCGAAGTTGTATAAACGTCAAGCGCTGGAAGATGCCACATCAGTGATACAGACAATTCAAGAAAGGTTGAAGATCGCTCAGGATAGACAGTCAAAGTACTATAACGCCAAGCATAGGAACGTGGAGTTTAATGTTGGCGACATGGTGTATTTAAAAATCAAGCCGTTCAAGGGTGTATCGCGGGTTCGACGCTTAAAGAAGCTGAGTCCAAGATACCTTGGACCATTTGAAATCCTGGAGCGTATTGGCGAGGCGGCGTATAGATTAAAGCTGTCGACGGAGTTGAGTGGGCTGCATGACGTATTCCACGTATCGGTGTTACGTATTGGAGAGGAGGCGTATAGATTGAGGCTGTCGGTGGAATTGAGTGGGCTACATGACATGTTCGACGTGTCGATGTTGCGTAAGGCAGTGCAAGAGCCTTCACAGATCATTGCGGACAATCAAGTACCGGTTGATTATGAGTTGACAACAAGGGTCAAGCCAGTACATATTGAAGATGTTGCAGTCAAACGACTCCGCAATAAGGAAGTTTGAATGGTTAAAGTCCGATGGGATAACTGCGGACGCGAGGAGCTTTCTTGGGAGCGAGAGCAAGCTATGTTGGAGGAATACCCCGAGTTACTCCACTCAGGTATTATTTAGATTTGTGTAGCTTTTACTTAATTTCGGGATGAAATTCCTTAAGTGGGGGAGATTTGTAACGCTCCGAAAATTGTATTTGAGTCGATCGCGTAAAAAGGGATTTTTGGCGCCTGTATAGGGGTACAAGGCCTAGGACACGGGCGTGTCCAAGGCCGTGTCTGGCTGGTGTTTTAGCCGTTTTCATCCCGAGAAGGACACGGCTAGTAACACGATTGGAGGACACGAGCGTGTCATTTGACACGGGCGTGTGCCTACCCGTGTCAGTACCCGTGTTCAGTTGGGTCGTGTCGGTTGGCATGGCGGTTATGCGTGACACGCCCCCGGTCACGGGCGTGTCGAGAGACCCGACACCGACGTGTCAGGTGCGACACAGGCGTGTCTTTGCGCGTGTGGTTGTTCTGAGTTCGACGATCGTGCCTGGATCGAGGCACACGGCCTGGGACACGGCCGTGTGCCAAGCCGTGTTTGGCCCAGGTTTGGAGATTTTTGAGTGAATCTGAGCCGTTCGTTTTCTTTAAATAAGATCCAACGGCCCAGATGGTTTCCTGCTCTGCTAAGGCTGGGAATAGGGGAGTTAATCCTTCATTTCTCTCCAACCATTCTCTCTCTCAAGGAGTTGGAAAGAGGAGGAAGAAGGAAGGGATTCCGGCCGCCGGCGGAGCATCGGAGCACCATTTTGAGATCTGAGAGCGGATCCGTGGAGGAAAGTTCGTTACGAAGAGTTCTGTCCGTGTAGTTTTTCCATGGCACCAAAACGGACTACAAGGGTAACGATTCTCTACTTGAGCATATAAAGCTCTTTCTTTCTGCATAGGGAATCCCACTCCCGCGAGTGTGCGGTGAGTGTGTGGTGTTCCTTGGGGTTGATGTGAATAGTCCCCCTTGTGTTGCATACAGAGTCCGGAATCATAAGTACGGGCATAGTCATTGTGTGTGAAGCGTACCCGAACGTGTATTGTCTGGATCGGTGATGTTGCATTTGATATGTTTTCTCGGAGAAGACTCCGTGCTTTGGGTTTTCGGGTTTCTACGCGGCAGATTGCAGCAGGGATCCTTGGAGTTTAGCTCCAAGGAGCACCCAAAAAACTGAGGGGAATTGTTGTTCTGCTAACTTGGCGGTCTGGGAACCGGCCTTGAACATAACTGGGTTATGTGATTGTTTGGAAAATTTTGGGATCCGAGAGAAGCTTGGCCCGCGCGTAGTACTTAAACTGTCTAGGAGGCGTAAGCAACGAGCAAGTGGAATCAGACCTAGGCTATGTGGTTCGGTGCGAGAGACCTGAAAAGGGGACTGGCCGTTGGCATAGTCGGGAGCCTTAGATGGTGGTCAGAAAGGCTAAATGCTCACATGGTTGCCATCTTTGGGATGGTGGTGAAGACGCTGAAATGTCAGGATTCACCGTTAATGTGCCCTGAGTGTACTGGGTGTTTGGTCGTGCGAGCCTACACCTGTGGAGAAATATATAGTTGCACTTTATTGTTTAGCTGGGCAAATGAATTGGAGGTAAAGAGCACCACCGTCCCGAGTAAGGGGTAGGGTCGTTATAATTTGGTCGGCTTTTGGCTGAGCGTTGCTTTGTTTGCCACCGTGCGGCAGAATTGTGCTTGCAGGTGCTGCGGAGCCGAGTACCAAATAGCGGGCTGGAGCCCATATTGCTGTGCTGGCCCTAGAAGGCCGTAAAGAATAGCTGTACTTTACTTTTGTCATGTGTGGCCAGCCTGCGAGCCGATGTATGGAAAACACTATTTATTAAGTGAACTATTGTAAGGCCATAAGGCCATGTACCTTTCAGTGTATTTTGGGTTTCATTCCATTAGTGTGGTTGTGGACATTCATGTTTATTGGATTTAAATTTTGGGTTCTTTCAACTTTAAAAGCTTCTGCTAGAATGCTCTGTGTAGGACGGGTAGTCTTAATTGGATAGTTTGAATATTCTTATGTAACCCTTCCGACTGTCTGTGGTATATGGCGTCGGGTTCCAGCTGGACCTTCTGTTATATGCCATGTGATGGATGGGGATGTTACAACACCTCTCGGATCATGGTTCCTGCACCGTTTCTTTCACTCCAGCTATCGATTTCTACTCTCCTTTGCCCTCTAAAGCTAATTGAATCACTATTTCTGGCTGGGATGGGGTATATGGGGGGGATACAACCAATGCAAGCTCGGTTTGGAGCTTTGATTGTATCACCCTTCATGCCAAGTGGGCACCATGCAGTCAAATTCTCTAGAAATTCTCTGAGGAGGCCAGCCAACATAATTTTGGGGCTGATTTAGCCAAGGCCAAGTGGCCTCTGCCTCTTTAATTCACCTACCTACATCAAGCCAAAATCTGCCCGAGAAGGACACGGCTGGTGACACGCCCTTGACACGCCTGTCACAGGTCATCTACCTCTTACTGGACAATCGACGATTTTCGAACGCAGGGTTTCACGATCGTCGAACGAGCTAATTTCGTCGATCGTCGAACGCAGGGGTCACTCGACGATCATCAAGCAGCTTTTCGTCGATCGTCGAACGCAGGGGAACACGCTACAATCGTCGAGCAGCTTTTGTCGATCGTCGAACTCAAGGGGACACGCGACAATCGTCGAGCAGCTTTCATCTATCATCGAACACAGAGGGACATTCGACAGTCATCGAGCACCTTTCGCCGATCGTCGAACGTAGGGGGACACACCCTGGGACACACTCGTGTCCCAGGCCGTGTCACCCAAAAAGTTTTCCTGCTGAAAAGTTGGGATATTACAGCATGAGCCTTCGCAAGTGATTGTGGTCGATCCTGTACCGGTTGATAATGGGTTGACGACGAAGGTCAAGCCTGTTCGCATTGAGGACTCGGAAGTCAAGCAATTGCGTAACAAGGAAATAAGGATGGTCAAGGTCCGTTGGGACAACTGCGGTCGTGAGGAGCTCTCGTGGGAGCGAGAGCAGACTATGCTTGAGGAGTACCCAGAGTTATTCCACTCAGGTACCATTTAAGTTTTGTATATCTTTTCCTTTCTGTAATTTCGGGACGAAATGTTTTTAAGAGGGAGAGAGCTGTAACGCCCCAAAACTCAAAAGAGGGACAGGTAACATATTTGAGCCAAGTTTGGTGCTTGGAAGGGGTCACGCGGCCTGGGACACGGGCGTGTCCCTGGGCCGTGTCATGCTCAGGTTTGATGATGGCCATGTGGTCGACGAAATTGCAGTCGACGATCGTCGAACAACGAACACGGCCTGAGACACGAGCGTGTCCCAGACCGTGTCCTACTCGGGTGGTTAGCCGTGCTGTGTCGGGGGTGGAACACGGCCTAGAGCCCAGATGTGTTCAGCCTGACACGGGCTTGTCAAATACTACACGGGCGTGTCGCGTACCCGTGTTCTCCTCGGGTTGGTGTTGGTCTTGTGTCGATGGAAGAACACGCCCCGCTACATGGCCGTGTACTGGATGACACGGGCGTGTCAAGCCTGACACGGGCATGTCGAGAGCCCGTGTTCTTTTCAGGATGTGCTGGTTTCAGCGTCGATGGAGGCACACGGCCTTGGACACGGGCGTGTCACAAGCCGTGTTCGGATCAGGTTTAGGATTTTAAGCGCGAATCGTGGCCGTCCGTTTCCTTCCTTTGGGATCCAAGGGTCCTGGCTGATCCTGGTTGGGTTTAACCTGGAAATAGAGTTTAAAAACCCTCATTTCTTTTGGGTTTTCTCTTTCTAAGAGTTCTAGAGAGAAGGGAGATCAAGGAAGAAGAAGGAGAAGAGATCCGGCCACAGGTGGAGCTTCGGTGCCCCAAATCGCAAGCCGAGTTCGGATCTACGGAGGCGAGGACATTGCAGTGCTTTTCATCCGCATAGATCTTCATGGCGCCAAAGATAAATGCTAGGGTAACGATTCTCATCTTGGACATGTGAAGTCCTCTTTCCCTTTTGCATAGGAAGCCTGCTCTCGCGAGTTTGCGGTGAATGTGAGGAATTCCTTCGGGTAGACATGAATAGTCCCTGTTGTTTTGCATGTAGAGTACATAATCGAGAAACGGACATAGGCATGATGTGTGAAGCCTACCCGGACAATCTGGTCTGGATCAGTGATGTTGCATTGCATGAATGGCCGGAGAAGACTCCGCGCCGATGGTTGTTTTTCGGGTTTTCTACGCGGTAGATTGCAACAGGGAACCTTGGGGGCTAACTCCGAGGTGCACCTGGAAAACGGGGTAGATGCGTGATTCTACCAACATGGTGGCCTGGGAGCCAACTTATACATAACTGGGTTATGTAAAGTGTGTGATTGGATTGGGACTCAGGAAGCTTAACCGGCGCATATGGCTTAAATTGACGTTGCGGTGTGAGCAACGGGTTAGGTGGAGCCCTACCCGCTCTGTGTCGTTCAGTTATAGAGACCTAAGGTACGTGGTACTCGCTGTTGGCATATATGAAGGGTCTTAGTAAGTGTCCAGAAAGACCATAATGCTCATGAGAAATTGCCGTCCAAGGGGCGGTGTTGAGACCGCAGACTTTGACCGGGTTCACCGAGAATGTGCCCTGAGAGCATGAGGTGCGTGGCTGTGCGAGCCTATGCCTGTGATGATGTGTAAATTCTCTATTATATGGCTATGCTAATAAAGTGCACGGAAGGAGCATCGCTGCCCCGAGTTTAGGGGCAGGTTCGTTATAATTTGGTCAGCTTTATCTGACCGTTGCTTTTGTTTGCCACCGCTTCAGTGGACTGTTGCTTGCAGGTGCTGCGGAGCCTAGTGTCAAATAGCGGGCAAAAGCCCTTGTTGCTGAGCTGGGCCTCGAAGGCCTAATTATGAGTGTTTACTTTTATTCTCATGTTTGACCGGGCTGTGTGCGGAGGTTTGGAAGACACTTATATTTGGGTAAACCCTTGTAAGGCGATAAGGCCAAGTACTTGTGTATTTGTACGTTCATTCCAGTTGAGTTTTTGTAGTGTACATTCATTCTGCGGCTGGGTTCTTATTTTGTAACTTTTTAAATTGCTTCCGCTAGAATGTACTCTATGTAGGACGTTGGTTATTGGAAGGATAGTTCTATTGCGTAAACTTTCGGTCTGTCTGTGGTATATGGCGTAGGGCCCTAGCCGGACCTACTGTTATATGCTATACGACGGATAGGGGGAGTTACAAGTTCCAGCGTCACCTGTTTTGTTTATTCTCCACCTTCAGAGCTTCCCTTTCCTCCTCTCCGCACAGTGCCTAGGATCTATGGGGGAGGGGTAGGGGATGATAGGACTTAGTCTCTTAAACTAACGATTTTCGAACCACATCATTTTAGGGGACAATGGAGCCCAACATGGAGGAGCAGCCCCGGAGGTCGGCACGCTTGGAGATGGGACAGTCTAGTACCGGAGTTTAGACAGTTGGGACTGTGAGTCCCGATCACTAGTAGTTGTTTTAGTTTTGCTTTCGCGATGAGAGATATATAGTGAGGACATTGATGTATCGGGCGTGAGCCCTATTTTCAGTACCTTTATTATTATTACTGTGGACTCTCCCTTCGTGAATATTATTTATATAAATGTGATCTCTGTGAACATGTGTTAGAGTTTTTATTTCACTTAATCTTTTGCTACTTTTTTTGTGATCGATACGGCCGGCAGGATTGGTGTTTTGTAGTGACGACCTTCATGGGAATGGAGGTGTCACCGCAAAGCGGCGGTTCTGGGCCAAATACCCCGTGACTTTTTTTTAAAAAGGGGGGGGGGGGGTCTTATAAGTGGTATCAGAGGAGACCTCGATCGAAAAGGTAGCATTCCACAAACCATAGATCACCCTCGCATGAGTTTAGTTTTTGGAAAAACTAAGCAAAGGTAGCAGTGGTGTGCCCATATGGGGTATCAAATGTAAATTGTTCACTTTAAATTAGGTTTGGGTCTATTACTTACAAATGATCTTTGTTACGCAGCCTCCGGCACAGCCTACACCACAGGGCGGAGCCCAACAGACTCCGAATATTGCACCACCTCCCCCGGTCCCCACTCCGTTTCTACAGTCGGAGATGGGGCAGACTTGGACAGCCATATTGGAGACTTTCAGGGCCCATCAGGTTCTGGCTCCGCAGCCAAACCCGTGGGCCAATTGGCTGAGCATCTTCCGAGGACTTTCTCCCCCATCTTACTTGGGGACAGAGTCGGATGTGCGGACGGAGGAGTGGCTGGATATCATGTATGAGATGCAGACTGGGATACAGTGACCATGGGAGTAGAGGGTGCCTTTGGTGGTCTCTTTCTTGGAGTCCCATGCCAAGAGATGGTGGAAAACACTGCTGGACACGATGTTTGTTGATAGAGTGGTTACAAACATTGCTTGGGAGGACTTCAGGGCCACATTGTTGGAGCACTTTGTTCTGTAGTCTGCCAGAGATGAGCTGGAAGATAGATTTCTAGAGCTGAGGCAAGATAACAAGACGTTGGTGGAGTACCACAAGGAGTTCAATCATTTAGCCCTGTTTGCGGGCTCCTATCAGCTGGATGAGGGCGGATACACCAAGAGGTTTTATAAGGGTCTGCGAGAGGATCTGAGAGAGGCTCTGCTGTTCGTATCTGACGGACCTATACCTATAATATTGGAGATGGTAAAGAGGATTGAGGCATATTGGCACACGACTCGAGGCCGGAAAAGGCCAACGGAGGATCATGGTCGGGGAGCCAGAAATGATCAGCGAATGGGATGCATTGCTGATGGGAGAGATGGGAGAAGGGGAGAGTGTAACGGCCCCATCCGTTCACAGAGTGTATACTAGAAGGTCCGGCCGGGGCCCCCACAGCATAGACCACAAAACAGGCGGTGCATTTACGATGTGATACTAGAGTAGCGCAGCACACCCTAACAAAATACATTCTAGCGGAAGCCTATAACACTACACTTGAACTCCACACCTGAATGTCCAACACATAAAACCTCCACATTTTATACATGATAGGACTGTCTTACACATACAAGTAGTTGGCCTTATGGCCTTACAGGGCTTTCAAAACAATGGCCTCAAACATTGGCACGCAGACCGACCACATCAAAAGAAAACATAACATTTCCATTTCTTTTAGCCTTCGAGGGCTAGCAACGGCAACAACAAATGCAGCAGGGACTTCAGCCCTTATGCATCCCGCTCGGCTCTCCAGCACCTGCACAGGGACATTCCACCCAACGGTGGCAAACAGAGGCAATAGTCAGCATTCAGCTGACCAAATTATAACGTCCCTACCCCTTTTCCGGGGCAGTGGTAATCTTCCCTGCAAGCATAGTATTTCACACGCATATATATATATATATATATATATATATATATATATATATATATATATATATATATATACACATACTAGCATCTTCGAACGGGCTC
Organism: Platanthera guangdongensis; assembly: GCA_039583875.1. NCBI lineage: Eukaryota > Viridiplantae > Streptophyta > Magnoliopsida > Asparagales > Orchidaceae > Platanthera > Platanthera guangdongensis. The sequence goes on along the minus strand of CM077160.1, from coordinate 42,698,632 downwards.
CGCCCGTTCTCGATGCGTCGCTGCGGGCTTCGCCCGCAATCAAGCGGGCTTCGCCCGCTTGACCTCATTGCGGGCGTAGCCCGCTCCCCGCATCTTCGAACGGGCTCCGCCCATTCTCGATGCATCGCTGCGGGCTATGCCCGCAATCAAGCCCGCCCGCTTGGCATTTAAGCGGGCTTCGCCCTCCCCCCTACCGGCGGGCTTCGCCCGCCCGCCCAACTTTTAATAAAAATTTTTATATAAATTTTAATAAAAATTTTAATAAAAATGTAATAATTTTATAAAAAATACTTATTATAATTTCAAAGTAATTAATTAATTAATTATATAATTAATAAAAAAATGAAAAAAAAAACGAAAATCCCCCTCCCCTGCCTCGGCCTGCTCACGCAGGCGGTCTCCCCCCCGCCGCCGGCTGCTCCGCCGCCGGCTGCCTGCCCGGCGCCCCCCGGCGAGTTCGCCGGCCTCCGGCGAACCCGCCGGGGGTTGTCCGGCGGCGAGCGGGCAGGGCCACCGCCGGCGGTGGCCCTGCCCGTGAGCTCCAAAACTGGAGCTCACGGGCAGGGCCACCGCCGGCGGTGGCCCTGCCCGCTCGCCGCCGGACAACCCCCGGCGGGTTCGCCGGAGGCCGGCGCACCCGCCGGTGGGCGCCGGGCAGGCCGCCGGCGGCTCCGCCGGCGGCGGCGGGGGTGAGCCCGTGAGGGGGCGGGAGGGAAGCTGGGCATCGGGGGAATTTCGGGAATGAACAGTGTTTGGGGGGGGGGGGAATTTGGATATTTGCAGGCCTTGCTGAGATCCAATGGCCAAAAATCATTTTTTGGATATCGGACGGTCCAGATTCATTCGTTGGTGTGATTGAAGATAGGTATATTGGTTTATATGATAAAGATATATATATATATATATATATATATATATATATATATATATATATATATATATATATATATATATATATATATATACTAGCATCTTTGAACGGGCTTCGCCCGCTTGGCAACGATATTGGTCGTGGGCGACAATATTGGTTGTGAGGGCTACATTGGTCGTGGGTGGCGAAATTGGTCGTGGATGGTGATATTGTTCGTGGGTGGCGACATTGTTCGTGGGCGTCGACATTGGTCGTGGGCGGCGACATTTTTCGGAGGAGGCGACAATGTTCAAGGGCGGCAATATTGTTCAGAAGCGGCGACATTCATTGGGAGTGTCCATTCATCACTTAATGTCGTGATTTCTCTGCAAAATTCTCTCTAAATTTTAATAGTGGTTCTAATCTCTCTTCAATATTCTCTCCATATTTAATAGCTTGAACAACAATATGAAATTGTGATTTGAATATAGCAAGAGAAGTTTTTGACAGGAAAAAACATGGAATTTTGATGAAGGATTAATAATGACTTGTACCTTCCTCTGAATATCTAGCATCAAAGAAAGCACCATCCTATGAATAAAAATTCACTGGATAAGGAATATAATTATAATTAAATGCTAAATACATGAATTACACTTGGAAAAAATTAATCGTCTTACTTGAGAACTTGAAGAAACATGTTGTGCATTTTTGCAGTGTTGATCCAATCAATTTCTTGTATAGATATTCAGAGCATAATACCTTGAACTTAAGCATAATAGCTGGAGATTCATGTAATTTTCTCTTTAGCATTTTAAATGAGATGAAAATCTACTGGATGCAGTCAAAACCATTGGCTGATAAATGAGATGAAAATAACTTCAACGATGATAAAATAGAAAAGATTGAGCACATTTTTAACATCTCAAAATCTATAAAAATCAACACCTAAAATGCACAAATCTGCGAAATTTTGTCAAGGAAATCTGAAAGCTTCTATGACATAGTAAAAGGACATTTGAATACAGTCAATACATACATTCTATCCAAATCAGGAGATGGGGAGCCTTGATTCAGAGGAAGTTCTGAAGTGGAGATTGGCTAGTGCGGGAGTTGAGGAGCCCCTATTCAGAGGAAGTTCTGCAAAATGATGAGCTAATAGCGAGTTAGGTGGTAGGAAGCAGGGGAAGCAATGGATTAAGAGGGGTTGCCTTCAAAGCAGGAGAGAACGTGAGGAAAACCCTAGAATGGCAAGACGACAAACCCTGTAGCGGAGGCTGGAAATGCGTCCAAGAATGTCTCTGACAATTATAAACCTACAATCAGAAAAACACATTAAATTATAAAACATTTTGTTCTTATCACAGAGAAGCAAGATACGGAGTTAGGTTTAGAGAATACCTTATCGCAAAGAATGAAGAAACTATGGTGTCTCTTACCTACTCTTCATAAACCACAACAACTTCACTTTAGCAAGGAAAATCCATGACATCCATCCTAAAGAAACTTCAGGACAAATTATCAGATACAGTTTGTCCTTCCATACATGATAAGAACCCAAAGGAAGAAAACCACAAAGCTATTCATTCTTCTATTGAACTACCTACAGGCCTGGGATTTATTTTTATAGATTTTTATAGATTGAAATAAATCGGAAATAAAGTATAAAAAAGATTAACAAATCTGAAAAATTAAAAATATATTGTCTGGAAAGTGAAAAACAAATTTCTTGCTTAAAGCGTGATCCATGGTAGTTCTGGATCACTTCTTTTATTACCAGAACGGCGGCGAAAAACCAAATTTTGTGCTTGAAGTGTGAGCCTTCCTCTGTCTCAATCTCGACATCCATTTTGAAGAAGATGGTTGTCAATCTTCTTCCCTGCGGTTTCTTTCAGGTTTGTAGGGAGAAATATTCAGAAAAAAGGAAAGCCCAAATAATTTGTACAACACAAATCCACAAAGTTCATTCCGAAGAAATAGTTGACTTCCAATAAAATCACTCCATGATTTGGGGATAAAGTTAAATGTGTGATAATTCATTCATTTTTTGTCAAACATTGACACTAATTAATAAATTAATACCATACTAACTGTCCTGTGAAATAATGGAAAGTCCAATTTTTTTTTCATTTAGCATTAGAGACAATGAATTAAATAGGCAAAATTGCAGAAGTTTGAAACAACTAAGCTTGGAAGCCAAACAACTAAGCGTGAAACCATCAAGACTCAAAGGAACCCCAAAATTAACAAATAACATATAATGCCATGTCAGGATGCTTCCACATAAAAACATAGCACTGAGCCTCAAAGTGAAGGGAAATATATAAGAGTAGTTGCTGGGTTGTAAGAGATTCATTACAGTTGTGTAACATGATTTTTACAACTACAAATATACAGCCTCAGCATGTAGTGGAGCATTTGTTTATAGATAATTGCAGAAGATATGAAAACAGAGCGAGGGAGAGGGAAGATGCTCCAAAGAGCTCAAATTAGAAACTTGTAAACACTATTAAGAATCACAAAATTAGATTTGTAACTTCGTACTTAGATTGAAGAGCAAATGTCACTAAAAAAAGAGAGAGTTTACTTTCATAAAATCCATAAAATGATATAAAAAATAACAGCAATGAGAATGAAAATTACAAAAGATATGAAAATAGAGCGATGCAAAGGGAAAAAGAAAGAGGGAGAGAGGTTACCGTTCTTGCCAGTGCAAGTGTAGCAGAACACAATGGTCTTCATGATATACTTGCTGCGTGCCAGCCATTTGAGAAGACGATCGTGAGCGGTTTCGATGCCCTGGAATAGAAGATGTGACGGAGAGATCGGGGCTTGGAGGCGAAACAAATACCTGTCCGACCTTCGTTGGCAGAGAGAGGAGAGGTTGCCGATAGCGGATCACGGTTTGGATGAAGGTGCCACCAGATTTATGGAGGGAGTAGGCGAGATATATCCTCAGGCGAGTAAGTAGCGAGTGAGAGCGGGATCGGGGTTGAGGCGAGAGGACATAGGGTTTCCGAAATCAAAATGGATTTCAAAGTAGAAATGATTGTTAGATAGAAAGGGCGTTCTTACCAGTGGGAAATGTTAGTTCATGCACTGGAGGTGGGCGGTGAAGAGAAGTGTGGTGCCGGTCCTTGCAAGGAGCTGTAGGCGTTGAGTCTTGGAGTGTAGGGAAATGGGACGATGGACAGCAGATGGGAGAGTGTCGCGGGATTTGCTTGGATTAACGTCGAAGAATGATTTTAGATCGATGGTGAGGGAACAAAGAGGAGCAAAGGAAGTAGCGGAGGAAGGAGGGATCCGTGGGCATTAGATTATGTGGACGATTGGTGGCCTTTTATTAACGAATGATCGTGTGGCTAATATTAAAAGTTTGGTGTGCTTGGAGAATGCTATATTGATTTATATAATAAAGATATATATATATATCACAAATGTGCTTTTACGCACACATTCCATCACAACCGTCAGCCGCCCGGCCCGACGATCCGTGCACTCAAGACACATTCTTGGTGTACCGGCGAACCAGTTGCCCACCACCGTATCAGGGTCGCAACCCAATGGCAAATCACTTGAGCATTTACTCCATGGCGTGCAGTCGGAGTTTTATAGTCTTAGTGAACTGGGATTGGCCCGTAGCCCCCCATTGTATCACAACGCGTAGGCCTAAGACTCTTGCTATGCTCTCCAACATACCGCACTTTCAGGTCTCACGTCGGACGGACATAACGCAGGTTGGATCCTCCACCCCCCGTTGCTCAAATCGCCTTGCCATCACCGAGCACAGCGTACTCACGGCTAAAGAAAAGGTGCGGGTCGGTTTCTCTGATCCTGTTCTGGCATTCAAGCCTGGGTGTTTTCCTGGGCGCACCAGTAATTACCATTACACCCATTTTGTATCACACATTAGCGGGTCTTTCCTGGGCACACCAGTACTTCCTGCTACTCTCTTCACAGGTATGACACCGCAAAGATCACCAATGTCAGGGGTCTTTCCTGGCTACCATGCCAGTACTTCCGGTTACTCCATTTCACAGTTACCACCTATGAACATAAAACATTACAAAGGTCTTTTCCTGGACTTCCAGTCCAGTACTTCCTGCTACTTCCTTCACAGGTTGAACCCAACAGCACAAGCAGCACAAGCATTATACGTGTATTTTCCTGGACTATCACTATAGTATTTCCTGCTACTTCCCTTCACAGGTCCAACCCATCGACTCCTAAACTACGCGTTTATAACAGAGTCTTCTCCGGTTCGTATGCAACATCACCAATCCAGACCAACCTATCCAGATGAGCTTCACACAACATGTCTATTCTGTACTCAATTTCCGGATATATATGTCAATCAACTGGGGATTCCATGAATCAACCCAAAGACTCCCACAATAAACCACCCTCTGGTGAGGGAATCATATGCATATGCCAAAAAGGAAGCCTTCACATGGCTAGGAAGAAAGGTCGTTACCCTCGAATACCAATTTGGTGCCATGAGCTCCTAACTGGCTAGGAAGAACCGCAACAACTTTTCCTCCGCAACGACGACCTCAGATCTCTTGTCAGAAAACCGCAGCACCACCAGTGACCAACCCCTTTCCTCCTCCTCCTTCTTCCTCTCCCTTTCTATCTCTAGGATTTAGAAAGATGAAAGCCATGTATGAAATGAATTCTTTCATCTCAATCCACGGCCTTAAGGAAGCAGGGAGGCAGCTCAGTCCTTGGATCCCAGCTGAAGGAACGGTTGGCCACGATTTTGCCACAAAATCATAATTTTTGCCTGACACGGCCTGTGACACGCCCGTGACACGCCCGTGACATGCACCGTGTTCCCAAAGCGGTGCTCAACCGACTTATCTAGTCCAGTACATGCCCATGTGACACGCCCGTGTCACGGGCCGTGTCACCCGACACGGCTTCAAACATGCCCGTGTCTGTGGCCATGTCCACCAGGCTGTAGAAAATCGGAATCAACCCGAGACTCACACGGCCTGTGACTCTCCCGTATCCCAGGCTGTGTGCCCATAAAGGACACCAGACATGCCCCAGCTCATGCTGAGTTCATCGACCACACTAACACGCCCTGTGACACGCCTGTGTCACAGGCCGTGTCCTAAGCACTCGACGATCGTCAACCACTCATCGAATGTTCACCTAGGAAGGACACGCCCTGGGACATGCCCGTGTCCCAGGCCGTGTCACCTAATTTTTCCAATTTCTTGATTTTGGGGTATTACAATCCTACCCTCTTTACAAAAATTTCGACCCCAAAATTTGTACTAAGTAAGGAACTCATACAGAAGGATTTTCATACTACAATAGTTTCAATACAAGTCGATACACACTGCATAACCGTTACACAAAAAGTTCGGGAAACTCAGCTCGCATGGTCTGCTCTCGCTCCCATGTAAGCTCCTCACGGCCGCAATTGTCCCACCGGAATTTAACCATCCCGACCGTCTTGTTCCGTAACTATTTCTCGGCTCGATCCTCGATCTGAATGGGCCTAACCTTCATCGTTAGCCCATACTCCACCAGCACTTGATCATCCCTGATCACCTGAGCTAGATCTTTCACGGTCTTCCGCAGCACCGAGATGTGAAACACATCATGCAATCCACTCAAGTCTGCCGAAAGAGCTAGCCGATATGCGGCTTCTTCAACTCGCTCGAGTACTTCAAATGGACCAAGGTATCTTGGACTTAACGTTTTCAGACATCGAATACTGGATACGCCTTTGTAGGGTTTGATCTTCAAATATACCTAATCGCCTACCGTGAACTCCACGTTCCGGTGCTTGGCATTGTGGTATTTTGCTTGTCGATCTTGAGCGATCAATAGTCATTCCCGAATAGTGCGTATTGTCGAGTTTACTTCGTCGACTTCATTACGCCTATAAACTCTGGCTTCACCCATTTCTACCCAAACTAAAGGAGTACGACACTTCCGTCCATACAGAGCTTCATACGGTACCATGCCGATGCTTGTTTGGTAGCTGTTATTGTAAGCGAACTCCACCATATAGAGAAGATCTTTCCATCTCTTTCCGAAGTCGAGGGCGCACATCCGAAGCATGTCTTCAATTGTTCTGTTGGTCCTTTCAGTTTGGCCATCCGTTTAGGGATGAAAGGTCGTTCTAAATGTCAACTTCGTGCCCAATAGTTGATGAACTAGCCTCCAATCATTCGATGTGAACCGCCCATCTTGATCACTTACGATGCTTCGAGGAACACCGTGTAGCCACACAATCTGGTCAACATACAACTTTGCCAAAGTGTCAACCAAATCATCCCGTCTGTTCGGCAGGAAGTGTGGCACTTTCGTCAGCCGATTGACAATCACCCAGATGGAATCATTTTCTTGTTGCGATCTCGGCAACCCGTGTACGAAATCCATGGAAATATCGTCAAACTTCCATTCTGGAATCGACAATGACTTCAAATAACCGCCCAGCTTCTGGCATTCCGCCTTCACCGTAGCACATGTTTGGCATTTGGCCACATAATGAGCAACATCTTTCTTTAGCCCTGGACACCAGAATAACTTTTCATATCCCTGAACATCTTCGTGCTCCCTGGGTGGATTGAGTACTTCGTATAATGCCTTTCATACATCAGTTCTTCCCTCAATTTACCCAAATTTGGGACGCACAAACGGCCCTCTTTCCGCAAAAGACCGTCATCCCAGGAGAATTTGCCCTCTGTCCCCTCGTTAACATAGCGTAAGAGATCTTCATCTAATCCCGTTGCCCGTCAAATCCGGTCTGCAAGGTCACACTGTACCTCCGTCTAGTTCAGACATGCATCGGCAATAGTATTCTTGTCAATACACGAGATCTCTAATGCTTCCAACTCCTGGATGAGACGTTCATCATGCCTCTGCAACCAGCTCGCTTACCGGAGCTCTCAGACTCAAGGCATCTGCGACTATGTTCCCCTTACCGGGAGTATAATGAATGTCAAAGGTGTAGTCCCCGAGGAACTCCAACCACCTTCGTTGTCGCATATTCAGGTCCTTCTGCTCCAACAGGTACTTTAGGCTCTTATGATCTGTATAGATTTCCACCTTAACTCCATAAAGATAGTGTCTCCATAGTTTTAGTACAAAGATCACTGCCGCCAATTCTAAGTCATGGACGAGATAGTTTCGTTCGTGCACCTTTAGCTGGCGTGAGCCATAAGCGATTACCTTTCCATTTTGCAGAAGAATGCGGCCTAAGCCACTCCCTGAGGCATCACTGTAGATTACAAACCCATTGGTGCCACATGGCGATGATAACACAGGCACCATGGTCAACCAAATCTTCAGCTCTTCAAAAGCTCGCGCGCACTCTGGCGTCAAAATGAACTTTTGATCTTTTCTCGTTAGTGTGGTTAGCGGTAAAGCGATCCGTGAGAAATTTGTAACAAATCTTCGACAGTAGCCCGCTAGTCCAAGGAAGCTCCTGACTTCGGCCACTGAAGACAACACCGGCCACTCCTGTATGGCCTTTATCTTTGCTTGATCCATTGCTATGCCCGCTCCACTCACCACATGGACCAAAAAAGCCACCGACGCTAGCCAAAACTCGCACTTTGAGAACTTGGCATAGAGCTGATTCTGCCTTAAGGTATTCAATACCAACCGCAAGTGCTTCTCATGGTCGGCTTCCGATCTCGAGTACACCAAGATATCATCAATGAACACTATCACGAACAGATCTAGGTATTCTCAGAATATTCGGTGCATCAAGACCATAAATACCGAGGGCGCATTGCACAACCCAAATGGCATTACCATGAACTCATAGTGCCCGTACCGTGTTCCAAATGCGGTTTTGGGAATGTCACCTTCCCGGATTCTCAACTGGTAGTACCCAGACTTCAAGTCCAACTTCAAGTAGACGGACGATCCCACTAGCTGATCGAACAACTCATCAATTCGCGGAATCGGATACTTGTTCTTCTCTGTCAGCTTATTCAGTTCGCGATAATCAATGCATAACCGCAAGCCACCGTCTTTCTTTTTCACAAAAAGGACAGGGATGCTCCAAGGAGACATGCTTGGGCGTATATACCCCCGCTACAGCAATTCCTGCAGTTGGACTTTCAACTCTGCCATTTCCTTTGGCGCAACGCGATAAGGCGAGCGGGCCACAGGTTTCGCACCTGACACCAACTCAATCGTTAAGTCAATCTCTCGCTGGGGTGGTAGCCCAGGGATATCCTGGGGAAAAACATCTGTAAACTTCGACACGATCAGAAAATCGCACACACTGGCCTTAGGCTCCAAAAACTGAATCAACGCGAAGTATAACTCCGCGCCTTTCCGAAATGTTTGACACCTTGGAGTGCAGACATCAACGTCCAACCAACTCATCGCATACCCGCGAACCTCTTCTCCTGCTCGGTATTCTGGCCCAACATGATTTCTTTGGACGACAATCATTCAAGGCATTCTGCTCCGCAAGCCAATCCATACCAAATATCACGTCGAATTCCGATATCGGCAATACAGATGCAGTCAAGCAGAAATCCCGACTTCCTATTTGCACTGCCACATCGCAAGCTCTCGAGCATCAAACAACCATTCTACAACGCACTCTGACGTTATCTGTCTTTACACGACTAGGTATCCCAAGCCGCGCTATGAACTCGCTAGACAAAAAAGAGTGCGACACACCCATATTAAACAGTGCTCGCGCCAACGTGTTTCGAATCATCACAAAATCTGTGACCATCATATCACACATACAAACCGCATACACATATGCAATAAACCAAGCATACTAGCAATACAATGCGCAAAACTTAACTCGTACCTGTGACGATGTCACTCTGCTTGATGGCCTCCTGAAGGCCAAGATTGTAGACCCGGGGCTGCGCCTGCGATGCAGAGGATTCCACCACTGCCTTGCCCTTTTCCGCATATGACGCTCCCGCCTTCTTTTCACTCTTTGGCGGCACCCGACAATCCCGGGCTATATGCCCCACCCATCCACAATTGAAGCACGTATGAGTATCCGACTTTGAAGTGGTCCCCGACGTTGCTCCCGATGCAACCGAAGAAGGAGGTTGTCCTGCCGTCTTGGGCCTCTTGCCCTATTTCTTCAAAAAAGTGATTTCGTCGGTCGGGGCACTTTAAACTCTGGCTGTGTCACAGCCAATGCCCTCTTCCCCTGCACCCTTTTCATGTCTTTTTCCAGCGCACAGGCAGTGTCAACTAACGCCTGGAAGCCTTAGTTCACGGAACTAGAAAGCAGGAATCTCAACTCATCCCGCAGTCCTTCATAGAACCTATTCGTCTTCCTCTGCTCATCAACAAATATCGAACCCGCATACCGCCCCAAGCATGTAAACTCATGCAGGTAAGCTTCCGCACTGCCTTCTCCTTGCATCAGCCTTTGGAATTCGTTCTCCATGGCTATACGCTGTGCCGCCGGAAGGTGCTTCGCCAGGAAGAGCCGAGAGAATTCCTCCATCGATGCTTGTGTTAACGGTTTACCTGCCAAGTGGTGTAGCTCCATTCCATCCCACCACAAACGAGCCTCTCCTTCCAGCAAGAAGGAGGCTAAGGTGACTTTCTGATGCTCCTCCGTTCCAAACGCCGTCATAATCCTCTTGACGCGCGACAACCAATCTTCAGCCTGCGCAGGGGATCCCACTCTCGAGAACATAGGCGGGTGAAAACTCATGAACTGCTTTAACTGTTTCTTAGCTACTCGAGGATTCACAGCCGGTACAGCTTCTGGCCTTGCCGCCACCTGTTCTGGCCTCAATGCCGGCTGCGTCTGCCCTTGTGCCTGCCCAAGCGGCTGTGCTTGTATCATGGTAAATACAGCCTCAACAACTAATCGTACAGTTTCCACAGAAGGCAGAGGTGTAGGCACCTCGGCTGGTGCCGTACTTTTATCAGACTGTTGGGGCTCCGATTGCCCCGCAGCACTCCACGTCACCTAAAGGTGGACAACACACACATTAGCGACCGTACACAAGCAAGATCAACAGGTTAGGAACACGCAGGTTCCTCAAACACATGTATTTGCATTCCTACCATGGACATTCAGGAGTTCAATCGTGTTAACTTGGTTTGCACAGACACGTGCTCGCCACCCCACAAAAGAAGTCGACCACGACTTCGAGAGGGAAAGACCAAGACAGCTGATACCAAAAATTTAATGACACCATCCGTTCACATATTATATACTAGAAGGTCCGTCCGGGGCCCCACAGCATAGACCACAAAACAGGCAGTGCAGTTACGATGTGATACCAGAGTAGTGTAGCGCACCCTAACACATTGCATTTTAGCGGAAGCCTATAATACTACACTTGAACTCCACACCTAAATGTCCAACACATAAAACTTCCACATTTTATACATGATAGGACTGTCTTACACATACAAGTAGTTGGCCTTATGGCCTTACATGGCTTTCAAAACAATGGCCTCAAACATTGGCACGCAGGCCGGCCACATCAAAAGAAAACATAACATTTCCATTTCTTTTAGCCTTTGAGGGCTAGCAACGGCAGCAACAAATGCTGCAGGGACTTCAGCCCTTATGCGTCCCGCTCGGCTCTCCAGCACCTGCATAGGGACATTCCACCCAACGGTGGCAAACATAGGCAACGGTTAGCATTCAGCTGACCAAATTATAACGACCCTACCCCTTTCCCGGGGCAGTGATAATCTTCCCTGCAAGCATAACATTTCACATGCATATATATATATATATATATATATATATATATATATATATATATATATATATTTATATATATATATTTGTATATATATATATATCACAAATGTGCTTTTACGCACACATTCCATTACAACCGTCAGCCCCCCGACCCGACGATCCGTGCACTCAAAGAACATTCTTGGTGTACCAGCGAACCAGTTGCCCATCACCATATCAGGGTCGCAACCAAACGTCAAATCACTTGAGCATTTACTCCATGGCGTGCAACCAGAGTTTTATAGTCTTAGTGAACCGAGATTGTCCTGTAGCCCCCCATTGTATCACGGCGCGCAGGCCTATGTCTCTTGCTATGCGCTCCAACAGACCGCACTTTTAGGTCTCACGTCGGACGGACATAACGCAGGTCGGATCCTCCACCCCCCGTTGCTCAAATCGCGTTGCCATCACCGAGTACAACGTATTCGCGGCTAAAGAAAAGACGCGGGTCAGTTTCACCGATCCTGTTCTGGCATTCAAGCCTGGGTGTTTTCTTGGGCGCACCAGTAATTACCATTACACCCATTTTGTATCACACATCAGCGGGTCTTTCCTGGGCACACCAGTACTTCTTGCAACTCTCTTCACAGGTATGACACCGCAAAGATCACCAATGTCATGGTCTTTCCTGGCTACCATGTGATTGATATTTTTCGCATCAAGTTCGAAAACTTAATGCGGTTATTTAAGTAGAAAAGCGGATTTTGTTTTTATTTAGAAAACGGGGCACGCGTATTTATTTATTTGGATATAAAAAGATGTGATCGAGTTTTAACGAAAGGAGGCAAGTGCACCTATCGTTAGTAGTATAAGATATTTCGGGTGGAATATCGAGGTCGTATTGTTCTCGGAGTCGGTTTGATTATTTCTACTCTTCCCTCGAGGGTACTATTATTTTACCGATATTTACTTATCGGATAATTTATATATATAATAAAAAGGCAAAAAATAAAAGCATAATAATGGGTGGAGCCGATGAAGAGCTTAGCTCGATGGCACCGAATTAAATTCGAACTAAAATAAACTTTTAATAAAAAGAGATCCTAAGTTTCAAAATAATTAGGGCGGAGACTTGGCCGTGGAGGTTCCACTAAAATGAGCTCACCTATCTCTAGGACTATCGCTCACCTGAACATTAAGACTATTCAACTGGGATCTCGTCCGATGATGGATTCCTCTTAATGCCCGCATTACGCTAAGAACCCCGCTATTGGGTGGGGAACCCAATCCGGAAGAGTTGGCGCGCCTCCTCTCTCGAGGGTTAGTGCGGAACTCCATTTACCACGGGGTGATCGGTCCATACGCATGGCCTCTCGGCTAGCTAGTGTATGGACTACAGAAATAGGGCCCACATATCGATTATGTGGTCTTACGCATCGTAAACCCCGGTCAAACCTTAAGTGATTTTAATTAATTAGAAAATAAGGAAATTTAATTATTTAAAACTATTTTATCTGTCCCAATGCACTTCGATACTGAGGGCTAAGAACGTTAGCCACTCATCAAAATGGGGACGGCGGCGATTGAAAGCAATAAAAAGAAAGCAGTAAATAAGAGATGAAAGAAAGCAGTAAAGGAAAGCAGTAAAGTGCAAGTCCTTCTCAAACGAGTAGGACTAAAATGAAAGCAGGAAAATTACAAGTCCCGAATCAAATGAATGGGCGGGAGAAAATAAAGCAAGTCCTACTCAAACGAGTATGAGAAAATAAATGCACCCACACACGCACTCTACGGAAAAGTAAACACATACACAGACCTGCCATTTAACTCAAATGAGTAGGCGGTAAATAAATGCTAGTACAAATACTACTCAAATTATTACAGACAAATAACGACCTGCCATTTAACTCAAATGAGTAGGCGGTAAATAAAATCCTGCCATTTAACTCCTAGCGTGTAGGAGAAAATAAATGCTAACACTCACGCACTCTACTTGAAAGTAAAACACACGCACACAAATCATACTCAAATGAGTAGGAGAAAATTAAAGCAACACACGCACACACTCTACAGAATTGAAATAAAGTTATAAAAACTAACTCATACACACACGCACACGTACAAAATTAAGAAAACTAAGTGACTGAAACATTAAAATGACTACATTTCTACCGCTAGAATGCGGTAGAAATGAATAAAAAGTGAAAATAAAAATTAAAGGAACAAAAGTTTTTGCAAATAAATGAAAAGTGCAAGTGCTCGGAAAATTAAAACGATTACATTTCTACCGCTAGAATGCAGTAGAAATGAATAAAATGAAGAAATAAAATTTAAATGGGCAAAAAGTTTTTGAAAATAAACATGAAAGTGAGAATGCTTGAAAAATTAAAATGAGAATGTTTTCATTCTTATGAGGTTATAAAAGAGCTTAAAAAGTAGAAATAACGTAGAAAAGAACAATAAGTTTTACATTCTAATAAAAAAAACTAAGTTAAAGAAAAACAAAACTATTTTTAAGCCACCTTTATAAACTCATAAGAATGAATATAAGAACGGAAAAAAAGACTAAACTATGAAATTTATGAACTCTACTTATGCATAAAACTAAACTCATATACGCACACAACCGTTATAAAGACGCGAAAAAGATAGGAAAAACAAAACATAACAAATAAGATTGCTTAAGAGATTGCATATAGATGAAGTCAATAACTATGTAAAGGAGAAAATCTACAAATTTTATTGAACTAAATAGGAGATTACAAAGCTAAAAATAAAGGAGAGGGGGAGAAATTAACTTTACATAGCATTGAAAATCATCTAACAACCGACCCCTTAAGAAAAATGGTTCAGGAAAAAAAAGGGAACATCAGCTCAAAACAAAAGGGGTCAATTTATAGGAAACATTTCATGGTACACGCCTTAAGTCACGGGCGTGTACCATGGGCGTGTCAGTACTATTCAAATGGCGGCCGACGATTTGACTTGAGATTTGACTTGGCGGCTGAAATCGCGGCGATCACGCCCTAGGTCACGGGCGTGACGGTGGGCGTGTCAGGGAGGTTGAACTAGGCATTGTTTGCGTCGAAAGTCATCAACGGCGGTTTGTCGGGCCAGGTGGTGGAAGTCACGCCCCAGGTAATGGGCATGACTCTGGGCGTGTCGGGGGTTCGACGATCGTCGAGCGGAAAGTCGTCGAGCGGCAAAATCATCGAGCGGAAAATTGTCGAGCGCGAGTTTTCTTTGAGCTAAATGGAGTGGTCATGCCCCCGGTCACAGGCGTGACGTGTGTTCGACGATCATTAAACGAAAATCGGCAATCGCGCAAATCATCGAGCGAAAAATCGTCGAGCGGGCGTATTCGACGAGCTTGCTGAAGTGGTCATGCCCCAGGTCACGGGCGTGACGTTAGGCGTGTCGCGAAGTTGTCGACGATCGTCGAGCGGAAATCGTCGAGCGCAATATCGTCGAGCGGAATATCGTCGAGCGCTGGACACGGGT
Source organism: Platanthera guangdongensis (assembly GCA_039583875.1). Taxonomy (NCBI): domain Eukaryota; kingdom Viridiplantae; phylum Streptophyta; class Magnoliopsida; order Asparagales; family Orchidaceae; genus Platanthera; species Platanthera guangdongensis. Next base: position 42,683,615 of record CM077160.1, on the reverse strand, counting down.
CATGTCACGGGCGTGTGACCGGGCGTGTCAAGCTATTTCTTCAAAATTTGTTCATTTTGCTGGATTTTGCCGTGTCACGCCCTGGACACGGGCGTGACCAGTAAGTACACGGGCGTGTACTTACAGTTTTTGGCATTTTTTGTACTTTTGTTTTCTGAAAAATAAAATAAGTAAATTAGCAAAATATTTATAATAAAAGGAGCATTTTATTGAACAAAAACAACTAAAAATAAAGGAAAAACACAGAACCGACTAAATTTATGTACATAAAAATACGAATATTTACAACTCATTAAATACCCTCATACTTAAGCTTTTGCTATTCCAGAGCAAAAGTTGGAGATAGACTTATAATGAATTAAAGAAATCCTAAGTTTAGCTACCGTTCGAATTAATTGAAATAAAGATCTAAATAAATATCCGGGGTATAAGAGTTAAATCCTAAATTATTCCAAAAATTTAAATAAATGAAGAGTTTCAGCTAAAAACTTCTCGATAAAATCGAATAGATAGCAAAAAATTTTATTTGTTAGGTAAACAAAAATAGATTGGTTTTATGAAAACTTAAGCTTGTAAGAATTACATGAAATTATTTATTGTACAAATTATGCTCTCAAAAAGATTTTAAAATTAAATCTAGATTCTTTTTGAAATTGGCGGAGTAGGATATCGTGGTATATGAAGAAGGCTTTGATTAGAGGCGAGGGTATATTTTTTCGCTCCAACCTCTATTTTTTTTCTTTTTGGATTATTAGGAAAATGAAATCTTATTTTCCTAATATAATTTTTTTTTCAACTTCATAAAATTAACCCAATGTATATGTGTAGGAGTAATGAATTTTATCCTCTTACTCCATAACATATAATCTTTTCAAATATTGGATGCCTATGTTTACAGAACGAAATCTTATTCTCATTGACATAAGATCTTTTAAGGATCAAAATCATGTCAAGTATGACATGAAAAAAAGTGGAAAGGGTTTTGTTCAAAAAAAACTATGTTTAATAAAAAGTTTTTGAGAGCAACATTTATAAATTAAACGTTCCTATATGTCAAAAAAGCTTGTAGTTAACTTAATTGAAATCTAAGATCGTTATGTTCTAATAAAAGAAATGTGCAACTATTTAGATAAGTAGAAGTAATTCTGAAAATAGGTCTCTATCTAAATAAAAAAAGGCATACGAAAAATTTTTAAAACTTAACCCCTGATATCTAAATCTATCGATCTCCAATTAATAAACGAATAGAAAGCAAAGAATTAAAATAATTCGCTTATAAATTAACTCACAACTAGATTTTTAAAGAGCGAAAAGGGTTAAGAATTGAGATATTCGATTTATTTGTTATAAAATATTTTTGGATTTTTTGGGTTATTATTATTTTTTGATTATTATTATTTTTGATTTTTGAAATTTTTAGGGTCTTTATCTTTTTTTTTGTATTTTAAGTTATTATTCTCTAAGGTTTTTTTGAATTTTTGATTTTATTTTTGTAAATACTCGATGGCCCGCGAACAGACTCTTTGGGTGGTTGGTTCGATGAGTCGAATGCCGCGGGCATGCTAAAAAGCGAGCTTTACAAATAAGAAGAGGGGGGGGGGGGGGGGGAGAAAGAGAATTATTTTTACAAAGAAATATTTATAAAGGAAAAAGAAAAATGTTTTTTTTTTAAATGTTTTTTTGATGTTTTAGAAGTGTTTTTTTGTGATTTTTGTTTTTGTTTTATGATTTTTTAAGTTTTTTTATTATAAAAACAAGGAAATTTTTTTAGGTTTTAAGTTTTGTAATTTTTTGTATTTTTATGAGTACATGATAATAAAAAATGCAGAATAGGAAAACACCCTCATACTTAAACCCAACATTGTCCCCAATGTTGCAGTCTAAGTATGCGGAACGATAAATATACAAAAAAATATGGACAAAAAGGAAAAAGTAAGGGTAGAAGCTTCCCTAAGATGAGGGCGGGAGGCTCGTGTTGATACCCAAAATTATTTAGAAGAAAAAGTAAAAACAGAACAGCAAAAACAACAAAAAAATATAAACACGACCGAAAGGTTGTAGGTGGTAGGGGAGGGCAACATCGTGTGTGACTCGATTAGCTAACGTCTTAGCGGATGAGCGTGAACAGAAAGGCTATCCCCTAGCACGCACAAAAGTGCAAAGCGTGCCGAAGAGAAAAAATAAAATAAATTAAAAAAAAACAAGTTAAAATAAAATAAGCAAAATATATATTTTTTTAAGTAGATTTTTTTATTTGTTGAGCGGGTTTTAAAGGAGGGTTTTTTAGTTTTTTTGTTGGTTTTGTGGTTTTTAGTTTTTTAGAGTTTTTTAAGTTTTTCTTTTTTGTTTGTCAGTTTTTAAGTTTTTTAGATTTTTTAGGTTTTTGTTTTGTTGGTTTTTTTGGTTTTAGATTTTTTTAGATTTTTTAGAGTTTTTAGATGTTTAAGTTTATAGTTTTTTTTTTCAGATTTTTAGAGTTTTTTTTTGGTTTTTTTAGTTAGTTTTTTTTAGTTTTTCGTTAGTTAGGAGAAAATGACGACATTTCAAAAAATATATTTTATAGATAATAATAATAATATGATAAATAAATTTTTTTTTTGTTTTTAAGTGAAGTGTTTTTGTTTTTTTAGTTTATTATTATTATGTTTATATATATAGGTAAAATTAATAGTTCTCTAGGGTTCAAAATAACGACACGAATTTCCCCGGCAACGGCTCCAAAAACTTGATTGATATTTTTCGCATCAAGTTCGAAAACTTAATGCGGTTAAAACTCCAAAAATAGGTGAGGATGCGCGGCGCCCCAGGCGATTTTATTTAAGTACAAAAGCGGATTTGGTTTTTATTTAGAAAACGGGGCACGCGTATTTATTTATTTGGATATAAAAAGATGTGATCGAGTTTTAATGAAAGGAGGCAAGTGCACCTATCGTGAGTAGTACAAGATATTCCGGGTGGAATATCGAGGTCGTATTGTTCTCAGGGTCGGTTCGATTATTTCTACTCTTCCCTGGAGGGGACTATTATTTTACCGATATTTACTTGTCGGGTAATTTATATATATAATAAAAAGGCAAAAAATAAAAGCATAATAAAGGGTGGAGGCGATGAAGAGTTTAGCTCGATGGCACCGAATTAAATTTAAACTAAAATAGACTTTTAATAAAAAGAGATCCTAAATTTCAAAATAATTAGGGTGGAGACTTGGCCGTGGAGGTTCCACTAAAATGAACTCACCTATCTCTAGGACTATCGCTCACCTGAACATTAAGACTATTCGATCGGGCTCTCGTCCGACGAAGGATTCCTCTTAATGCTCGCATTACGCTAAGAACCCCACTATTGGGTGGGGAACCCAATCCGGTAGAGTTGGCGTGCCTCCTCTCTCGAGGGTTAGTGCGGAACTCCATTTACCAAGGGGTGATCGGTCCATACGCACGGCCTCTCTGCTAGCTAGCGTATGGACTACGGAAATAGGGCCCACACATCGATTATGTGGTCCTACGCATCGTAAACCCCGGGCAAACCTTAAGTGATTTTAATTAATTAGAAAATAATGACCTTTAATTATTTAAAGCTATTTTATCTGTCCCAATGATCTTCAATACTGAGGGCTAAGAACGTTATCCACTCATCGGAATGAGGATGGCAACGATTGAAAGCAATAAAAAGAAAGCAGTAAATAAAGCGATAAAAGAAAGCAGTAAAGAAAAGCAGTAAAGTGCAAGTCCTACTCAAACGAGTAGGACTGAAATGAAAGCAGGAAAATTACAAGTCCAGGCTCAAATGAGTGGGCGGGAGAAAATAAAGCGAGTCCTACTCAAACGAGTAGGAGAAAATAAATGCACCCACGCACGTACTCTACTGAAAAGAAAACACATACACAGACCTGCCATTTAACTCAAATGAGTAGGCAGTAAATAAATGCTACTACAAATACTACTCAAATTATTACAGACAAATAACGACCTGCCATTTAACTCAAATGAGTAGGCGGTAAATAAAATCCTGCCATTTAACTCCTAGCGAGTAGGCGGAAATAAATGCTAACACTCACGCACTATACTTGAAAGTAAAGCACATGCACACAAATTCTATTCAAATGAGTAGGAGAAAATTAAAGTACGCCATTTAACTCTTAACGAGTAGGCGAAAATAAATGCAACACACGCATACACTCTACAGAATTGAAATAAAGCTATAAAAACTAACTCATACACACACGCACACGTACAAAATTAAGAAAAACTAAGTGACTGAAACATTAAAATGACTACATTTCTACCGCTAGAAAGCGGTAGAAATGAATAAAAAGTGAAAATAAAAATTAAAGAAACAAAAGTTTTTGCAAATAAATGAAAAGTGCAAGTGCTCGGAAAATTAAAACGATTACATTTCTACCGCTAGAATGCAGTAGAAATGAATAAAATGAAGAAATAAAATTTAAACGGGCAAAACGTTTTTGAAAATAAATATGAAAATGAGAATGCTTGAAAAATTAAAATGAGAATGTTTTTATTCTTATGAGGTTATAAAAGAGCTTAAAAATTAGAAATAACGTAGAAAAGAACAATAAGTTTTACATTCTAATAAAAAAAACTAAGTTAAAGAAAAACAAAACTATTTTTAAGCCATCTTTATAAACTCATAAGAATGAATATAAGAACGGAAAAAAAGACTAAACTATGAAATTTATGAACTCTACTTATGCATAAAACTAAACTCATATACGCACACAGCCGTTATAAAGACACGAAAAAGATAGGAAAAACAAAACATAAAAAATAATATTGCTTAAGAGATTGCATATAGATGAAGTCCATAACTATGTAAAGGAGAGAATCTACAATTTTTATTGAACTAAATAGGAGATTACAAAGCTAAAAATAAAGGAGAGGGGGAGAAATTAACTTTACATAGCATTGGAAATCATCTAACAGCCGACCCCTTAAGCAAAATGTTTCAGGAAAAAAAAGGGAACATCAGCTCAAAACAGAAGGGGTCAATTTATAGGAAAAATTTCATGGTACACGCCCTAAGTCACGGGCGTGTACCATGGGCGTGTCAGTACTATTCAAATGGCGGCCGACGATTTGACTTGAGATTTGACTTGGCGGCTGAAATCGCGGCGGTCACGCCCCAGGTCACGGGCGTGACGGTGGGCGTATTCGACGAGCTTGCTGAAGTGGTCCTGCCCCACGTCACGGGCGTGACGCTAGGCATGTCGCGAAGTTATCGACGATCGTCGAGCGGAAATCGTCGAGCGCAACATCGTCGAGCGGAATATCGTCGAGCGCTGGACACGTGTCATGTCACGGGCGTGTGACCGGGCGTGTCAAGCTATTTCTTCAAAATTTGTTCATTTTGCTGGATTTTGCCATGTCACGCCCTGGACACGGGCGTGACCATTAAGTACACGGGCGTGTACTTACTGTTTTTGGCATTTTTTGTACTTTGTTTTTCTGAAAAATAAAATAAGTAAATTAGCAAAATATTTATAATAAAAGGAGCATTTTATTGAACAAAAACAACTAAAAATAAAGGAAAAACACAGAACCGACTAAATTTATGTACATAAAAATACGAATATTTACAACTCATTAAATACCCTCATACTTAAGCTTTTACTATTGCAGAGCAAAAGTTGGAGATGAACTTATGATGAATTAAAGAAATCCTAAGTTTAGCTACCGTTTGAATTAATTGAAATAAAGATCTAAATAAATATCCGGGGTATAAGAGTTAAATCCTAAATTATTCCAAAAATTTAAATAAAGGAAGAGTTTCAGCTAAAAACTTCTCGATAAAATCGAATAGATAGCAAAAAATTTTATTTGTTAGGTAAACAAAAATAGATTGGTTTTATGAAAACTTAAGCTTGTAAGAATTACAGGAAATTATTTATTGTACAAATTATGCTCTCAAAAAGATTTTAAAATTAAATTTAGATTCTTTTTGAAATTGGCGGAGTAGGATATCGTGGTATATGAAGAAGGCTTTATTAGAGGCGATGATATATTTTTTCGCTCGAACCTCTATTTTTTTCTTTTTGGATTATTAGGAAAATGAAATCTTATTTTCCTAATATAATATTTTTTTTCAACTTCATAAAATTAACCCAATGTATATGTGTAGGAGTAATGAATTTTATCCTCTTACTCCATAACATATAATCTTTTCAAATATTGGATGCCTCTGTTTACAGAACGAAATCTTATTCCCATTGACATAAGATCTTTTAAGGATCAAAATCATGTCAAGTATGACATGAAAAAAAGTGGAAAGGGTTTTGTTAAAAAAAAAACTAGGTTTAATAAAAAGTTTTTGAGAGCAACATTTATAAATTAAACGTTCCTATATGTCAAAAAATGCTTGGAGTTAACTTAATTGAAATCTAAGATCGTTATGTTCTAACAAAAGAAATGTGCAACTATTTAGATAAGTAGAAGTAATTCTGAAAACAGGTCTCTATCTAAATAAAAAAAGGCATATGAAAAATTTTTAAAACTTAACCCCTGATATCTAAATCTATCGATCTCCAATTAATAAACGAATAGAAAGTAAAAATTAAAATAATTCGCTTATAAATTAACTCGCAACTAGATTTTTAAAGAGAGAAAAGGGTTAAGAATTGAGATATTCGATTTATTTGTTACAAAATATTTTTGGATTTTTTGGGTTATTATTTTTTTTTGATTATTATTATTTTTGATTTTTGAAATTTTTAGGGTCTTTATCTTTTTTTTGTATTTTAAGTTATTATTCTCTAAGGTTTTTTTGAATTTTTTATTTTATTTTTGTAAAAACTCGATGACCCGCGAACAGACTCTTTGGGTGGTTGGTTCGACGAGTCGAACGCCGCAGGCATGCTAAAAAGCGAGCTTTACAAATAAGAAGGGGGGGGGGGAGAAAGAGAATTATTTTTACAAAAAAATATTTACAAAGGAAAAAGAAAAATGTTTTTTTTTTAATTTTTTTTTTTGATATTTTAGAAGTGTTTTTTTGTGATTTTTGTTTTTGTTTTATGATTTTTTGAGTTTTTTTATTATAAAAAACAAGGAAAGTTTTTTAGGTTTTAAGTTTTGTAATGTTTTTGTATTTTTATGAGTACAGAATAATAAAAAATGCAGAATATGAAAACACCCCCATACTTAAACCCAACATTGTCCCCAATGTTGCAGTCTAAGTATGCGGAACGATAAATATACAAAAAAATATGGACAAAAAGGAAAAAGTGAGGGTAGAAGCTTCCCTAAGCTGAGGGCGGGAGGCTCGTGTTGATACCCAACATTATTGAGAAGAAAAAGTAAAAACAGAACAGCAAAAACAACAAAAAAAATACAAACACGGCCAAAAGGTTGTGGGTGGTAGGGGAGGGCAACAGCGTGTGTGACTCGATTAACTAACGTCTTAGCGGATGAGCGTGAACAGAAAGGCTATCCCCTAGCACGCACAAAAGTGCAAAGTGTGCCGAAGCGACAAAATAAAATAAATTAAAAAAAAACAAGTTAAAATAAAATAAGCAAAATATAGATTTTTTTAAGTAGATTTTTTTATTTGTTGAGCGGGTTTTAAAGGAGGGTTTTTTAGTTTTTTTATTGGTTTTGTGGTTTTTATTTTTTTAGAGTTTTTTAAGTTTTAAGTTTTTCTTTTTTGTTTGTCAGTTTTTAAGTTTTTTTAGATTTTTTAGGTTTTAGGTTTTGTTGGTTTTTTTTGTTTTAGATTTTTTTAGATTTTTTAGAGTATTTAGATGTTTAAATTTATAGTTTTTTTTTTCAGATTTTTAGAGTTTTTTTGGTTTTTTTAGTTAGTTTTTTTTAGTTTTTCGTTAGTTAGGAGAAAATGACGTCATTTCAAAAAAATATATTTTATAGATAATAATAATAATATGATAAATAAATTTTTTTTTTGTTTTTAAGTGAAGTCTTTTTGTTTTTTTAGTTTATTATTATTATGATTATTATTATTATTATGTTTATATATATATATAGGTAAAATTAATAGTTCTCCATGGTTCAAAATAACGACACGAATTTCCCCAGCAACGGCGCCAAAAACTTGATTGATATTTTTCGCATCAAGTTCAAAAACTTAATGCGGTTAAAACTCCAAAAATAGGTGAAGATGCGCGGCGCCCCAGGCGATTTTATTTAAGTACAAAAGCGGATTTGGTTTTTATTTAGAAAATGGGGCACGCATATTTATTTATTTGGATATAAAAAGATGTGATCGAGTTTTAATGAAAGGAGGCAAGTGCACCTATCGTGAGTAGTACAGGATATTCCGGGTGGAATATCAAGGTCGTATTGTTCTCGGGGTCGGTTCGATTATTTCTACTCTTCCCTGGAGGAGACTATTATTTTACTGATATTGACTTGTCGGGTAATTTATATATATAATAAAAAGGCAAAAAATAAAAGCATAATAAAGGGTGGAGCCGATGAAGAGCTTAGCTCGATGGCACCGAATTAAATTTGAACTAAAATAGACTTTTAATAAAAAGAGATCCTAAGTTTCAAAATAATTAGTGCGGAGACTTGGCCGTGGAGGTTCCACTAAAATGAACTCACCTATCTCTAGGACTATCGATCACCTGAACATTAAGACTATTCGATCGGGCTCTCGTCCGACGAAGGATTCCACTTAATGCCCGCATTACGCTAAGAACCCCGCTATTGGGTGGGGAACCCAATCCGGTAGAGTTGGCGCGCCTCCTCTCTCGAGGGTTAGTGCGGAACTCCATTTACCAAGGGGTGATCGGTCCATACGCACGACCTCTCTACTAGCTAGCGTATGGACTACGGAAATAGGGCCCACACATTGATTATGTGGTCCTACGCGTCGTAAACCCCGTGAAAATCTTAAGTGATTTTAATTAATTAGAAAATAAGGACCTTTAATTATTTAAAGCTATTTTATCTGTCCCAATGATCTTCAATACTGAGGGCTAAGAACGTTAGCCACTCATCGGAATGAGGATGGCAGCGATTGAAAGCAATAAAAAGAAAGCAGTAAATAAAGCGATAAAAGAAAGCAGTAAAGGAAAGCAGTAAAGTGCAAGTCCTACTCAAACGAGTAGGACTGAAATGAAAGCAGGAAAATTACAAGTCCCGGCTCAAATGAGTGGGCGGGAGAAAATAAAGCGAGTCCTACTCAAACGATTTGGAGAAAATAAATGCACCCACGCACGTACTCTACTGAAAATAAAACACATACACAGACCTGCCATTTAACTCAAATGAGTTGGCGGTAAATAAATGCTACTACAAATACTACTCAAATTATTACAGACAAATAACGACCTGCCATTTAACTCAAATGAGTAGACGGTAAATAAAATCCTGCCATTTAACTCCTAGCGAGTAGGCGGAAATAAATGCTAACACTCACGCACTCTACTTGAAAGTAAAGCACACGCACACAAATCCTATTCAAATGAGTAGGAGAAAATTAAAGCACGCCATTTAACTCTTAACGAGTAGGAGAAAATAAATGCAATACACGCATACACTCTACAGAATTGAAATAACGCTATAAAACTAACTTATACACGCACGCACACGTAAAAAATTAAGAAAAACTAAGTGACTGAAACATTAAAATGACTACATTTCTACCGCTAGAATGCGGTAGAAATGAATAAAAAATGAAAATAAAAATTAAAGGAACAAAAGTTTTTGCAAATAAACGAAAAGTGCAAGTGCTCGGAAAATTAAAACGATTACATTTCTATTGCAAGAATGCAGTAGAAATGAAGAAAATGAAGAAATAAAATTTAAACGGGCAAAAAGTTTTTGAAAATAAACATGAAAATGAGAATGCTTGAAAAATTAAAATGAGAACGTTTTCATTCTTACGAGGTTATAAAAGAGCTTAAAAAGTAAAAATAACGTAGAAAAGAATAAAAAGTTTTACATCCTAATAAAAAAAACTAAGTTAAAGAAAAACAAAACTATTTTTAAGGCATCTTTATAAACTCATAAGAATGGATATAAGAACATAAAAAAGACTAAACTATGAAATTTATGAACTCTACTTATGCATAAAACTAAACTCATATATGCACACACCCGTTATAAAGATGCGAAAAAGATAGGAAAAACAAAACATAACAAATAAGATTGCTTAAGAGATTGCATATAGTTGAAGTCCATAACTATGTAAAGGAGAAAATCTACAAATTTTATTGAACTAAACAGGAGATTACAAAGCTAAAAATAAAGGAGAGGGGGAGAAAATAACTTTACATAGCATTGGAAATGTAACACCTCCCCTGTAATGACCGTATAATATGGGTCAGGCCGGTGCCCTACAACATACGGACTCCACAGCTTTAGTATTATAAGTTGATATAGCTAGCCACACTCAAAACACTTTGCACGACACAGCGAAAACAAAACAGGACTAGAGGTTATCCACCACAAAAAGAGTACTAACAATGGCCTTATGACCTTACAACAAATGTCCATACTCAAAAATACAACAGTCAAGAAAGTGCATAGCACACCTAGTCTACCTCGGCATGCAAGCCGGATAACATGAATCTCAAACGTACAACATCATATAAGTAAAGCTACCAAAGAGAAAAACACTTCATGAGGCTTAGGCCTTTCTGGCCGGCGAGCTAGCTCCTGCATGCGATCCTTGCCCTGTAAGATTTATTAGTAACGTGGGTAAGTAAAGACTGACCTCAAACTGTGTAACAAACACATCTCCTCCCGGCCGCCCCTAACGGACCCCGGGGTACCCCTCTAACCTACAAGTTAGCACTTCGTATGCAATAATCACAAGCAAGAAAAACAACTACAGAAATAGGCTTGGATGTCACACACATCATACATGTTCTCTACGGGTTGAGCATATAAATAAAAGGGCCTACTTATGCAACATGTATGCAACAACCCGGGTTTCACCCAAGGCACCCTATCTCGTATGCATCTAGCACATCATCACATCATATGGGTACTCATCGATTCCCCATTGGCATAAAGCCGCAGACAAAGGGGTCACACCATTTCCCCTAACGGCACACCGGCCGCCACATGGAACTCTTGCAAAGGCCCCACCCGCTCAAGGTCTTAGACCCGGGCTTGCCTACAAGCTCTGACGTCTCATGTCAGGATTCCAACAAACACACAACTGACCGATTCTAAGAAGCCTTGCCGGACCCCACCCGCTCATGGCCTCATTGCCCGGGCTTGCCCCTATGCTTGGCATTCTCGTCAGTCTCACAGAAGGGGACTAGTCTCGCCGGGACACTCTCCACACATGACGCGAACGTCACGAGATAGCCAGCCGACCATGGAGACATAGCCACACCTTGGCACATCACAAACCAAGACAATTCCACCCTCGTCCCTCATTTGTACTGCAGCGTTCCCGCGCACCAAGGAAACCATCTCCAACTCATGCGGAGCTAACCTTATCCACCAAGGAAACCATCTACCGCCACGAGGAGCTAACCTTGTCCGGTTACGACTACACGTACTCATTCGAAAAAAAGGGGAAAACACCATCACATCACAAACGACATCTTGCCGCAACAGAATCTCTACGAATCCCTAAAGTTCGTATGCAACATCACTGAGTCGGACTAACGGTCGCGACTACGGCTTCACCCACCATGCCTAATCCACTATCGGAGCGGATCTCTAATGCAAATCATGTCGGGGACGGACTCAATCGACCCGGAGGTTCCTTTTGAACCTTGGCGACCCAAAACCCATCTCATTTGAGTGTTTGGTGCCCAAAACTAGAAAAGAAATGATGCTAAAGACATGCATCCTAAGACCGAGAGGAGAAGTGTCGTTACCTTCCGACTCCTCTTCCTTGCCATGGCAAAATAGCCGGTTGAAAACCTTTGCTTCGATCTAACCTCCACGGATCTGGACTCGGCTCGCGATTTGGAGCACCGAAGCTTCTCCTACAGCACAAACCCTCCTTCACTTTCTTCCTAGCTTTCCCTTCTCTCTAGAATGTAGTCAGAGAAACGCTTGAAGGAGAATGAGGGTTTACAACCCTATTATCGGACTTAATTTCCCAAAAACAGCCCTGAACCATCAGATCATAAAATCAAGGAAGAGATGGCCACGATCCGACAGAAAAATAAAACACCTGGGTCGAACACGGGCTGGCACACGCCCGTGTCCAGGGCCGTGTGCCTCATTCGCCATCACAAATCGACGCGCCTGGAACAGTACACGGGCATCCGACACGCCCGTGTTCTCACTGACATGCCTGTGTCCCCACTGACACGGCCATGTGCGCGGCCGTGTGCCTCCTTCGACACAGCCCTGAAAATAACCCGAGCACTACACGGGTACTGGACACGCCCATGTCCATGCCTGTGTCTACCTCAACACGTCTGGGCTCCAGGCCGTGTTCACTGCCTCGACGATTTGTCGAGCGAAGATCATCGAGCAAGTGGGACTTGCCCTGTGACACGCCCGTGTCACAGGCCGTGTGCTCCTATCCCGACACTCGACACTCGTCGAGTGAAAATCGTCGAGCGAAGTTAGTCGACTGACTGACACGGCCTTGGACATGCCCGTGTCCTAGGCCGTGTGCCTTGTCCCGACGCATCATCGAGCGAAAATCGTCGAGTCCCCGAGCCGATCGTCGACACGGGCTCGACACGCCCTGAGACACGCCCGTGTCTCAGGCCGTGTGCCCTAACTTGACACATCGTCGAGAGAAATTCGTCGACCTCTCGACCAAAACGTCGACTGGAGCCTGACACGCCCTGAGACACGCCCGTGTCCCAGGCCGTGTGCCACCATCCAGAAACCAAAAAAAATTGCCAGAAACGCAAATCGACCCTCTCTCAAAACTGGGGTGTTACAACTCTCCCCCCTTAACAGAATTTCGTCCCAAAATTACAAAATAAAAGGGTACAAAAACTTAACGTGTACCTGAAATGAAGAGTTCTGGATACTCTTCTAGCATGGCCTGCTCTCGCTCCCAAGAGAACTCCTCTCGACCGCAGTTGTCCCATCGGACTTTCACGAGGTTAACCTCTTTATTCCGCAACTGCCGAGTCTCCGAATCCTCTATAGCAATTGGAAGGACTCACGTCCTCAAGTCTTCCTCAATCGGCACCGATGTCAGCTCAATCACCACACTAGCCTCCACCAAGGCTTTCCTCAAAATGGAGACGTGGAAGACGTCATGCAATCCACTCAGCTCCGCAGACAACGCCAACTGATAGGCTGCTTCTCCCACCCGTTCAACAACTTCAAAAGGCCCCAAAAACCTTAGACTCAACTTCTTGAGTCGGCGAATCCGTGAGATGCCTTTGAATGGTTTGATCTTCAAATAGACCCAATCACCTACCGCAAACTCCAACTTCCGGTGACGAGCATTAAAGTATTTTGCTTGTCGGTCTTGCGCCACCTTCATACGCTCTTGTATGGTCTGTACCATCTCACAAGCGTCAACTACCACCTCCTTTCCCAAAATTTTGGTGTCTCCCGCCTCTGCCCAAGACATCGGTGTTCGACACCGTCTCCCATACAAAGCTTCGTATGGCGCCATTTTTACACTTGCTTGAAAACTGTTGTTGTATGCGAACTCCACTATGAAGAGGTGATCCTCCCACTTTTTGCCGAAGTCAAGAACACACATTCTCAACATATCCTCCATAGTACGGTTCGTTCTTTCAGTTTGCCCGTCAGTTTGAGGATGAAACGTCGTACTGAATTTTAGCTTCGTGCCCAAGCTCTTTTGAACTAATCTCCAGTCCTTGGACGTAAACCGTCCATCTCGATCGCTGACTATACTCTTAGGAATCCCATGCAGTCGCACAATATTGCGAACATACAACTCCACCAGCTTCTCCACGCTGTCCTCTTTCCGATTTGGGATGAAGTGGGCCACCTTGGTTAAGCGGTCCACGATCACCCAAATAGCATCATTACCCTGCTGCGATCTAGGCAATCCATGCACAAAATCCATGGAGATGTCATCAAATTTCCACTCAGGGATTGGAAGGGGCTTCAGGAACCCACCCAGCTTCTGACTCTCGGCCTTCACCAAGGCACAAGTTTGGCAACGATTCACATACAAAGCTACGTCCCGCTTCAGCCCCGGCCACCAAAAGGATTTCTTCATATCCAAGTACATCTTTGTACTACCCGGGTGAATGGAGTACTTTGTGAAGTGAGCCTCAAACATCAACTCCTCACGGAGTTTGCCGAACTGCGGTATACAAACCCTTCCGTCCTTCCTCAGAGTCCCATCAATCATCTCCCAGGCGCTGCTCTCGCCCGTTTGAGCCTCCAACACAAAAGGGTGAAACTCCACATCCAACTGAGTCGCTTGCCGAATGCGATCGGTGAAGTCGTTCTGCACTTCAATCCAGTTCAACCGAGCCACGCTGGACTTGCCTCTCGCAACACATTCCAAACCAAGGGACTCCCATTCCCGTACCAACCGCTCATCATGAGCTTCGATCCAATTCCCTTGCCCTGAGTACTTCCTACTCAAGGCATCCGCCACCACATTGGCTTTACCTGGCGTATACTGAATCGCCACCTCTTAGTCTCCAAGAAACTCAACCCACCTGCGTTGCCGCATGTTCAAGTCCTTTTGATCCAAGAGATACTTCAGGCTTTTATGATTCGTGAAGATCTCCACCTTTGCACCATAAACATAATGCCGCCATATTTTCAACGCGAAAATTACCGCCGCCAACTCCAAGTCATGGATGGGGTAATTCCTCTCATGAGGCTTCAGTTGTCTAGACCCAAAAGCTATCACCCTGCCATGTTGCACCAAAACGCAACCCAAACCGCATCCTGACGCGTCACTGAAGATCTGAAATCCCTCGATCCCTTGCGGTAGACTTAGGATTGGAGCCATCATCACTCTCTCCTTCAGTGCCTCAAATGCTTGGCTGCACTCTTGAGTCCACACAAACTTATGATCTTTACGAGTGAGCGAGGTGAGGGGTAGAGCTATCCGCGAAAAATTCTCCATGAACCTCCTGTAATACCCGGCTAGTCCAAGAAAACTTCGGACCTCCGCCACGGTCCTCAAAACCAACCAATCTCTGATGGCTTCCACTTTTGTTGAATCCACTGCCACCCCATCCCCACTAATCACGTGGCCCAAAAATGCCACCTTCTCTAACCAGAACTCGCACTTGGAGAACTTTGCATACAACTGATTCTCCCTCAACACTTGCAAGACCACTCTCAAGTGGGTCTCATGCTCCCCTTCCGATTTGGAATACACCAAGATGTCATCAATGAAGACAAGCACAAAAGAATCCAAGTATTCCCAAAATACTCGATTCATAAGATCCATGAACACAGATGGTGCGTTCGTCAGCCCGAACGGCATCACCGTAAACTCAAAGTGTCCATACCTTGTACCAAAGGCAGTCTTGGGGATGTCCTCGTCCCGAATTTGCAACTGATAATATCCTGACTTCAAGTCCAATTTTGAATACACCACTGACCCCACCAATTGGTCGAACAAGTCATCTATCCGAGGAATCAGATACTTATTCTTGACGGTCAATTTATTCAGCTCTCGGTAGTCTATGCATATCCGCATGCTACCGTCTTTCTTCTTTACAAATAACACCGGCGTGCTCCACGGTGAAGAACTGGGTCTGATATACCCTTGCTCCAACAGTTCTTGTAGCTATACCTTAAGTTCAGCCAACTCCTTTGGTGCCAGCCTAAATGGAGGACGTGACACCGGCCTAGCCTCCGGCACCAACTCGATCGAGAAGTCGATCTCCCGCCTAGGAGGCGCTCCAGGAAGTTCATCCGGAAACACATCCTTGAACTCTGCCACTACGGGCACTTCCTCAATAGACAACTGGGAGAGGCGAACCTCCAATAACGCTACCAGCGCTACCCCACCCTGGTTAACCGCCCGCATCAATTGCATGGCCGAAATCAGGGAATAGGCCACTCCACAAAGGCCCTTAAATTTGACTTCTGACTGCCCTTTTCTCCTTAGGGTCACCACCTTAGATAAGCAATCAATACTAGCGCGCTGCTCTGCAAGCCAGTCCATGCCCAAAATGACATCGAACTCCACCAATGGCAAAATCGCCGCTACCAAAACGAAGTCAACTCCGTCCAGCTCCCAACAAATGCGCCTTCTGGCCCCGGTGGTCATGGATGACCCATTGGGCATGCGCACTTTCAGCTCTGCGCCCGACGAGAAAGACTCAACTCTTATTCTCCGGGTGAAGCTCTCCGCGAGAAAGGAGTGTGATGCTCGCGTATCAAACAATACCCTAGCGGGGTATCCAGAAACTAAAACGAAGCCTACAACATAGACAACACACAAAAATTCTAAAAGCATGAAGCACCAAAATTTAAACTTAAATTTTCTTCATACCTGTCACCACATCGGTTTGGCGGATTGCTTCTTGCTGTCCAAGGTTGTAAGCCCTTGGTTGCACCGGTTGGAACCGAGAAGCGCTCGACTCCGCCATCTTCCCTTTCTCTGCAACACTGGGGCCGGAGCGCACAGTCTGCTCCTGCCTTGCCTCTTGCCCCGCTCCTCCTTGGGGACAAACACGAGCTATATGCCCCACCTTACCGCAGTTGTAGCACGTCGGCGGTCCCCTAGAGTGAGAACCTCCAGGCGTCCACTTGCTCTTCTCACCGGACCTGGATGTGTGAGGCTTATTCCTCCACCTACTCCCTTCAGATTTTCCATGTGATTGGGAAGGCTTCCCTTCCCCTTGCTTGAGAGTAAAACCTTTACGACGCTGGGTTCGCTCCAGATCACTCTCCAACATCCTGGCAGCCTCAACTAGTTCATTAAATCCCGCCCTCTTCATGGAAATGAGTGGTTGCCTCAAATTCTCCCTCAGCCCCTGGTAGAAGAGGCTATCCCTCTCTACATCATCTGCCATCGTCGTTCCCGCGTAACGACCCAAACGGGTGAACTCCTGCACATACTTATCCACCGTCTTGTCTCGCTGCATTAAATGCAGAAACTGTCTCTGAAGGGCCAACCGTGTCGAAACGGGAATGTACCTCTTAAGAAAAGCATCCCCAAACTCTTCAACAGACGGGGTGCGTCCAGGGAACTGGCGGCCACTATGGCTCACCCACCATAACTTGGCGTCTCCTTCCAACATGAAAGCCGCATACTCAGCTTTCTTTTCTTCTGGCATCTCTGCCGCCCTCAAAAGCTCTTAAATGCGAACCCACCAGTCCTCTGCATCTGTTGGCGTACCAACTCCCTTAAATGACGGGGGATGGAAGCTCAGGAAATACTTCATGTGTCGGTCTCCATGCCCTACAACCACCCTTTCCGCCAAAGGCTCCACTCGCCTGGCTTCTCCTCCTGGCACGGCCGTCGCCGTATCCGGTGTAGCAGGGGTTGCTACTTGAGCTACCGCTGCAGCTTGGGCCGCCACCATCGCTTCTGCAAGCATGCGATAGAAATCGGCCGGGTTAACACCCGTGCCCAAAAGCCCTGGAGCAGTGGCACTGCTCGCCGAGAGTTCCTCTCTTTCCCTCGACGTACCCGCCTCATTGCTTGCACTCTTCAGGAAAACAAGAAACAAGAAGTTAGTCTCTAATCTCAAGACTTAAACATAAGGACACTCATGGTCCCGCGTTACTTTTATGTGGATAACTTCTCTACGCATTGGCCTTGAATCAAACCTGGCTCTGATACCAAATTGTAACACCTCCCCTGTAATGACCGTATAATATTGGTCCGGCCGGGGCCCCACAACATACGGACGCCACAGTTTTAGTATTATAAGTTGATATAGCTACCCACACTCAAAACACTTTGCACGACACAGCGGAAACAAAACAGGACTAGAAGTTATCCACCACAAAAAGAGTACTAACAATGGCCTTATGGCCTTACAACAAATGTCCATACTCAAAATACAACAGTCAAGAAAGTGCATAGCACACCTAGTCTACCTCGGCATGCAAGCCGGACAACATGAATCTCAAACGTACAACATCATATAAGTAAAGCTACCAAAGAGAAAAGCACTTCATGAGGCTTAGGCCTTTCTGGCCGGCGAGCTAGCTCCTGCATGCGATCCTTGCCCTGTAAAATTTATTAGTAACGTGGGTCAGCAAAGGCTGACCTCAAATTGTGTAACAAACACATCTCCTCCCGGCCTCCCCTAACGGACCCCGGGGTACCCCTCCAACCTGCAAGTTAGTACTTCATATGCAATAATCATAAGCAAGAAAAGCAACTACAGAAACAGGATTGGATGTCACACACATCATACATGTTCTCTACGGGTTGAGCATATAAATTAAAGGGCCTACTTATGCAAAATGTATACAACAACCCGGGTTTCACCCAAGTCACCCTATCTCGTATGCATCTAGCACATCATCACATCATATGGGTACTCATCGATTCCCCATTGGCATAAAGCCTCAGACAAAGGGGTCACACCATTTCCCCTAACGGCACACCGTCCGCCACATGGAACTCTTGCAAAGGCCCCACCCGCTCAAGGTCTTAGACCCGGGCTTGCCTACAAGCTCTGACGTCTCATGTCAGGATTCCAACAAACACACAACTGACCGATTCTAAGAAGCCTTGCCGGACCCCACCCGCTCATGGCCTCATTGCCCGGTCTTGCCCCCATGCTTGGCATTCTCATCAGTCTCACAGAAGGGGACTAGTCTCGCCGGGACACTCTCCACACATGACGCGAACGTTACGGGATAGCCAGCCGACCACGGAGACATAGCCACGCCTTGACACATCACAAACCAAGACAATTCCACCCTAGTCCCTCATTTGTACTGCAGCGTTCCCGCGCACCAAGGAAACCATCTCCAACTCATGCGGAGCTAACCTTATCCACCAAGGAAACCATCTACCGCCACGAGGAGCTAACCTTGTCAGGTTCTGACTACATGTACTCATTCGAGAAAAAGGGGGAAACACCATCACATCACAAACAACATCTTGCCGCAACGGAATCTCTACGAATCCCTAAAGTTCGTATGCAACATCACTGAGTCGGACTAACGGTCGCGACTACGGCTTCACCCACCATGCCTAATCCACTATCGGAGTAGATCTCTAATGCAAATCATGCCGGGGACGGACTCAATCGACCCGAAGGTTCCTTTTTAACCTTGGCGACCCAAAACCCCTCTCATTTGAGTGTTTGGTGCCCAAAACTATAAAAGAAATGATGCTAAAGACATGCATCCTAAGACCGAGAGGAGAAGTGTCGTTACCTTCCGACTCCTCTTCCTTGTCATGGAAAAATAGCCAGATGAAAACCTTCGCAACGATCTAACCTCCACGGATCTGGACTCGGCTCGTGATTTGGAGCACCGAAGCTTCTCCTACAGCACAAACCCTCCTTCACTTTATTCCTAGCTCTCCCTTCTCTCTAGAATGTAGTCAGAGAAACACTTGAAGGAGAATGAGGGTTTACAACCCTATTCTCGGACTTAATTTCCCAAGAACAGCCCTGAACCATCAGATCCTAAAATCATGGAAGAGATGGCCACGATCCGACAGAAAAATAAAACACCTGTGTCGAACACGGCCTGACACACGCCCGTGTCCAGGGCCATGTGCCTCATTCGCCGTCACAAATCGACGCGCCTGGAACAGCACACGGGCATCTGACACGCCCGTGTTCTCAATGACACGCCCGTGTCCCCACTGACACGGCCGTATGCCCAGCCGTGTGCCTCCTTCGACACAGCCCTGAAAACAACTTGAGCACTACACGGGTACTGGACACGCTCGTGTCCATGCCCGTGTCTACCTCAACATGCCTGGGCTCCAGGCCGTGTTCACTGCCTCGACGATTCGTCGAGCGAAGATCGTCGAGCAAGCGGGACACGCCCTGTGACACGCCCGTGTCACAGGCCGTGTGCCCCTGTCCCGACATTCGACACTCGTCGAGTGAAAATCGTCGAGCGAAGTTCGTCGACTGACTGACATGGCCTTGGACACGCCCGTGTCCTAGGCCGTGTGCCTTGTCCCGACGCATCGTCGAGCGAAAATCGTCGAGTCCCCGAGCCGATCGTCGACACGGGCTCGACACGCCCTGAGACACGCCCGTGTCTCAGGTTGTGTGCCCTAACTCGACACATCGTCGAGCGAAATTCGTCGACCTCTCGACCAAAACGTCGACTGGAGCCTGACACGCCCTGAGACACGCCCGTGTCCCAGGCCGTGTGCCCCCTTCCAAAAACCAAAAAAAATTGACAGAAACGCAAATCGACCCTCTCTCTAAACTGGGGTGTTACAGGAAATCATCTAACAGCCGACCCCTTAAGCAAAATGGTTCAGAAAAAAAAAGGAAACAACAGCTCAAAATATAGGAAACATTTCATGGTACACGCCTTAAGTCACGGGCATGTACCATGGGCGTGTCAATACTATTCAAATGGCGGCCGACGATTTGACTTGAGATTTGACTTGGCGGCTGAAATCGCGGCGGTCACGCCCCAGGTCATGGGCGTGACGGTGGGCGTGTCGGGGAGGTTGAACTGGGTGTCGTTTGTGTCGAAAGTCGTTGGCGGCGGTTTGTTGGACCAGGTGGCGGAAGTCACGCCCCAGGTCATGAGCGTGACTGTGGGCGTGTCGGGGGTTCGACGATCGTCGAGCGGAAAGTCGTCGAGCGGCAAAATCATCGAGCGGAAAATCGTCGAGCGCGATTATTTGTCGAGCTAAATGGAGTGGTCACGCCCCCGGTCACGGGCCTGACGTGTGTTCGACGATCGTTGAACGGAAATCGGCGAGCGCTCAAATCGTCAAGCAGAAAATCGTCGAGCGGGCGTATTCGTCGAGCTTGCTGAAGTGGTCACCCCCCAGGTCACGGGCGTGACGCTAGGCGTGTCGCGGAGTTGTCGACGATCGTCGAGCGGAAATCGTCGAGCGCAATATCGTCGAGCGCAATATCGTCGAGCGCTAGACATGGGTCATGTCACGGGCGTGTGACCGGGTGTGTCAAGCTATTTCTTCAAAATTTGTTCATTTTGCTAGATTTTGCCGTGTCACACCCTGGACACGGGCGTGACCAGTATGTACATGGGCGTGTACTTACTGTTTTTGACATTTTTTGTACTTTTTTTCTGAAAAATAAAATAAGTAAATTACCAAAATAATTACAATAAAAGGAGCATTTTATTGAACAAAGACAACTAAAAATAAAGGAAAAACACAGAACCGACTAAATTTATGTACATAAAAATACGAATATTTACAACTCATCAACATGCCAGTACTTCCTGTTACTCCATTTCACAGGTACCACCTATGAACATTAAGCATTACAAAGGGCTTTTCCTGGACTTCCAATCCAGTATTTCCTGCTACTTCCTTCACAGGTAGAACCCAACCGCACAAGCAACACAAGCATTATACGGGTATTTTCCTGAACTACCACTCCAGTACTTCCTACTACTTCCCTTCACAGGTCCAACCCGTCGACTCCTAAACTACGTGTTTATCACGGAGTCTTCTCCGGTTCGTACGCAACATCACCAATCCAGGCCAACCTGTGCAGATGAGGTTCACACAGCATGCCTATTCCATACTCAATTTCCGGATCTATATGTCAATCAACTGGGGATTCCATGAATCAACCCAAAGACTCCCACAACAAACCACCCTCTGGTGGGGGAATCATATGCATATGCCAAAAAGGAAGCCTTCACATGGCTAGGAAGAAAGGTCGTTACCCTCGAAGACCACTTCAATGCTATGAGCTCCTAACTGTCTAGGAAGAACCGCAACAGCTTTTCCTCCGCAACGCCAGCCTCAGATCTCTTGTCGGAAAACCGCAGCACCACCAGTGACCAACCCCTTTCCTCCTCCTCCTTCTTTCTCTCCCTTTCTCTCTCTAGGATTTATAAAGATGAAATCCAAGTATGAAATGAATTCTTTCATCTCAATCCACGACCTTAATGAAGCAGGGAGGCAGCTCAGCCCTTGGATCCAAGTTGAAGGAACGGACGGCCACGATTTTGCCACAAAAGTATAATTTTTGCCTGACACGGCCTGTGGGCGTGTCACGGGCCGTGTTCCTAAAGCGGTGCTCAACCGAATTATCTAGTCCAGTGCACGCCCATGTGACATGCCCGTATCACGGGTCGTGTCACCCGACATGGCTTCAGACATGCCCATGTCTGTGGCCGTGTCCACCAGGCTGTAGAAAATTGAAATAAACCCGAGACTAACACGGCCTGTGACACGCCCGTGTCCCAGGCCGTGTGCCCATACACAGCACCAGACTCGCCCCAGCTCAAGCTGAGTTCATCGACCACGCTGATACGCCCTGTTACACGCCCGTTTCACAGGCCGTGTCCTAAGCACTCGACGATCATCGACCAAATTTTGTCGACCACTCATCGACTGTTCACCCGGGAAGGACACGCCATGGGGCACGCCCGTGTCCCAGGCCGTGTCACCCAATTTTTCCAATTTCTAGATTTTAGGGTGTTACAGAGAGGACCAACCTCGTCAAGAGGTGAGACAAGAGCCGAGGGAGCTGGTGGTAATGGCTCCTCAACCTCTCCAGATGCCGGAGATGCAGAGACCCGGGGGTATGGCATATCCCCCGCCCGAGTGCTACTACTGTCATCAGGTGGGGCATATCCGGAGAAATTGCCCCATGAGGGGGCACGACTACCAACACCACCAGCTGCACCGCCTACACAGCAGTTTGGAGGCCAAGGATGTGGCCGAGGACGTGGATACCAGGGCGGAGACCGCACGCAGGAGAGGGTGCAAGTGTATACCCTAGATCTAGCTCAACCACGGAACCCAGAGCAAGTGATAACAGGTACGCCAGTAAATTTTAAGTTCTTTCTTTCCTAAAAAGTTGGACTCATGGATGTAGAATTGTTAGAACTAGGAAGGAAAACCATAACTAGTGTTCTAAATATTTAACAACCCCAGAACATAGTCTTCATCAACGGCAAGCCTGCTTATACGCTATTCGATACGGGTGCTTCTCCCTCATTTATATCGGAAGCCTTCGTGGAAGGACTAGAAGGTGTGGAGCGATACACAGGCTTGATGATGATGGTGCGACTACCCGACAGATCGGAGCTATTCACCTCTATCCTTTGCAACATGGAGGCGGAGATCGGCAGGAAGGAATTCGAAGTACCAGCGATGATCCTAAGGATGCCATCCTATGATCTGATCCTAGGCATGACATGGTTGCATTGGAACCATGCCCAGATCGACTTCCTGTCAAAGAGGATCACCTTGAGGCATGTGGATTCCCTGTTGGGTACATTGGTTAGAAAAGTTACCTGATTTGAAGAAGCCTCACCTAACTCAATGATAGACATCAGAATGTATTTGATGTTGTTTGAAGTTACTTGTGCAGGTTAGGAATACACTGGTGGACTGAAGCTAAAATTCTAAGTCCATGGTCGACAGCCCCAGAGGGAAAGTGTCGACACTTGAGAAAGCTTGTGTCGACACCCAGGGGACATGCATGCGAATTTGAGTGTCGACACTTGGGACGGATTGTGTCGACACCTGGAAAGAAGAGTCTGGACACCAGTCAGAAAGCTTGTCGACACTTGGAGCTGTGTCGACATCAGTGCTAGAAGGATGCAGAAAAGCTGTGACGACACTTAGCAGAAGTGTCGACACCTAGAAGAGCTGAGTCAACATCAGAAAGTGTCGACACTTGGAGTTGTGTCGACACCCAGCAAAATTCTGCAGAGACTAAGTACAAGTGTCGACACTCAACACAATGTGTCGACACTCAATCAGCAGAGTCAACATATGAAGAATGTGTCGACACTCAGCACAATGTGTCGACACACACTCAAAGAAGTCAACACTTGAAGAATGTGTCGACACTCAGCACAATGTGTCGACACATAACCAGAAGACTCAACACTAGAAGGGTGTGTCGACACAAGGAGATGTGTCGACACTTAGCAAAGAACAAAAAGCTGTAAATTATTCTAAGTATAAGTGTCGACACTAAGGGAATGTGTCGACACTCAGCTGAAGAATCAAGAATGAAGACTTGTGTCGACACCAAGAATCAGTGTCGACACTTGACAGTTTCAACACATTAAGATGTGTCGACACAAAGGAGATGTGTCGACACTTATGAAGAATACAGATAAGAATGAAGTATAAGTACTTGTGTCGACACTCAATTTCAGTGTCGACACATGCAGAAGAAACTGTGTCGAGACATACAAGGAATTGTGTCGACACCTTGTAGACTTGTGTCGACACTTACACAACATGTGTCGACACTTGGTCTATAAGTGTCGACACTTAAGAACAGAAAGTCTCGACACTATCTGACAGTTAGTGAGTTTTCAAGAAGTGACTGGTTGACATGACAGCGCCAATCCAGCCGGTCTACAGCAACTGTCAAAGAATTCAAAATTCTGTTTTAAACCGGATCAGCCGGTTACCATAAAGGAAGCCTATATATAGGCACCCACAATTTACAGAATAGTAAAGTGAAGTTAAGTTGTTAAGTGGTCAAGTTGTTCACAATCATTACTTGTTGTGAGAATAATTGAAGTGGTTGATCAGATAAATCAAGAAGTGATACATAGAGGATCAACACAAGAAGATCAGGCAGTCCAACTGCAGATCTAAGTAGTTGGAGAGAGAGAGCTCCAACTAAGGATTCAGTCTTTGGAACTAAGGCTGAGAAGAACAATTCAGAGTCATCTGGATTTCAAGAAGCAGAGATCAAGGACCAACTGCAGAAGATTCAGACTAATTCAGTTCTACTCAAGAAGCTTTGAAGAAAGCTAAGTCAGTTTGGATCAAGCTGAGTTCTTCCAAGAACTCTTCAAGAAGCTCTCAACTCCTCTCATCCTTTCTGAGTTGTAGAGTTAGCATTTGTAATTTCTATTTTAAACTTGTAAGATCCATAGGATCTGAGTGATTGTAAGCCTATTTTATAAAGGCTGAGGGTAGGGCTTGGTGCCTGAGTGTAGGAGTTGAAGAACTCTGAGTGTAGGCCTTGATTGGCTGAGTGTAGGCCTGGGTGGTGAGTGTAGGCCTTTTGGCTGAGTGTAAGGCTTTGGGCCTGAGGTAGGAACCTTGTTGGGTTCTGAGCTAGTGGAGAAGTTTTGGCCGAATCTAGTACACTGCTAGATAGGCGAAGGGGGAAAGTGGATGTACCCAAAGATTGGGGAACCACTATAAAATCATTTGTGTATTCTGTGCTGTGATTGTACTGTGTTGAGAATTGTGTGTGCTGTGATTACTTATTCAGAAATATGTGTTATAAACTGTTGACTGCCAACAAAGAAACAAGAAAAGGATTAGGTCACCTATTCACCCCCCCTCTAGGTGTTTAGGTACCATATCTTTCAAGTGGTATCAGAGGGAGGTTCCTCAAATCAGGACTAACTGTCTGAGGAGATCCAGTTTGGCAGATTCAGTATAAGTCAGGAAACAGGAAACAGTTTCAAGAAAATCAAGAACATGGGTTCTTCAGAGAATCATAAGGAGTTGGGTTCAATGAAACTACCTATATGCAGAAAAGAGATCTTTGGGGATCTGGAAAGAGAGGGTTAGGCTTTTTATGGAAGCCTCTGACCTAGGATATACATCACAGTCAGAGAAGGGCCATATGTTGCCATGAAGATTTCAGTATTGGATGCAAATCAGAGGACTCCAAAGGATTTCTCTGAAATGACCAAGGATGAGATTGTCCTAGCAACCATGGACAAAAGAGCACAGAATATATTAGTTAGTGCAATTGATGATGCCACCTTCCAGAACCTTATTCACTGTAAAACTGCAAAAGAAATGTGGGACACCCTCATTGTCTATATGGAAGGTTCTGAAGAAGTAAGGCAAGATAGGAAGTCCTTGCTTAATCAAGAATATGAAAGCTTTAGGCAAGGAAGAGGGGATAGCATCACTGAATGCTACAAGAAATTTTATAGAATTGTAAATGAACTCTATGTCATATGGAAGAGAGTTCACAAACTATGAGTTGAATGATAAATTCTTGAGGTCCCTCACCAAAGACTGGGACACCAAGATCTGTGCCATCAGAGAGAAATGGACAAAGTTGGAGAAATTCCTCCTCCCACACTTTTTGGCAAGTTGTTATCTTATGAGATGCAATTTTCAGTAAGAAAAGAAGAAGAAAAGTCAACAAGGACTGAATACAGAGAAAAGACTGTTGCCTTTAAGTCAGATGTACCCAGAAAGAGCAGGACCAAGTCATCAACTCCTCCTCCTGAGATAGTTGAATCAGAATCTGAAGAGTCAGAAAGTACAAAATCTACAAGCAGTGAAAGTGATGAAGACTTTGCTGCATTCACCAGACATTTTCAGAAGTTCCTTAAGAAGAAACAGTGGAGGTCTAGACCTTCATCTTCCAAAGGGAAGAGGTTCAGTATCAGGAAAAGAAGCCTTCAAAGAAGGACAAGAAAAGGACCAAGACTAGTAAGGCAACTGGATCCAAGATAATTTGTTACTGCTACAATAGACAGGGCCATGTTATTGCAGACTGTCCTGAAAGAGGAAAGAAGGAAAGAATCCAGTGACAAAAAGAAAACACACTTCAAAGGAGAAGAAGGAGAAGTCCTTTGTTGCAAAGAATGAGAAGACTCTTTCAGATATGTCTTCTTCAGACACTGAGACAGATGCTGAAGCCTATATTGGGCTATTTGCTGAGGAAGAAGAAGAGTTTATGCAGATCATGGAATCTATCTATGAGCAAGAAGACTGTCAAAGCCAAGGACTGATGGCTTTGACTGAAAGTACAAAAACCTGGAGCAGCCAGGACCAGTCAGGTACAAGGTTTAACTCAAAGTTCTGATTCCAGTTCTAGTTCAGAGTCAGATTATTCTTCATCAAGTGATGAGAATATATCTGAGTCTGAGGAGATATTCATCAACTCCTAGATGAATATCAAGTACTATTGCAGCCTATAAGAAAAGCAAGACCCTAGCCAAAAATTTGGCCAAGGAAATTGCTGATCTCAAGGCAGCTGCAATAGATTATGAGAAGAATTATGATCAAAAACTGAATGAAGTGGCAGGCTGAAAAACATTACTGTGATTCAGATGGGTACTATTACATTTAAGAATGATCAAATTAAGAAACTGGAGATTAATCTTCAGAAAGAGGAGAAAGAGCTAGCAGCTAGGTATTCAAAACCTAAATCAGTGCTACCCTTGATTGATGATTTTGTTCATCATAAAGGAAAGACTGGACTGGGTTTTGTTAATCCAGCTAGGACTGTTCAGGATCAGTCCAAGTCCAAGGGCAAAGCCCCAACATTCAACAAGACTGCTGTAGTTAAGACAGCTAAGTCAGAACCTAAGCAAAGGTACAACAAATTTGAATGTTGGTGCTGTGGCAGGTTGGCCACTTGCTTTGGATTGTTGGCACAATGCCAGTGCCAAGTTGAGTAGCAAGTTACCTGTTGGAAAGACAGCAGGTAGCTATGTCAATTTGCAAACTAACAATCACCAAGGACCCAAGTTTACTTTGGGTTCTAAGGTTCATTAATTTTTTTTGCAGGAGAATCCAAGTGGCCATACCCCTACATGGTAACTTGGATAGTGGATGTTCCAGACACATGACTGGAACTAGGGGACTACTGAAGGACTACATCCCAATCAAAAATGGTCCAAAGGTGACCTTGGTGGTTCTGAAAAAGGAATCATCAAAGGGTTTGGTAACATTTCTTCTAACCTTTTTACCATTACTCAAGTGGCTTATGTTAAAGGTTTGAAACATAACCTCATTAGTATAAGTCAATTAAGTGATGTAGGGTATGACATCTCATTTGTTAAAAATGGTTGTCATATCAAGAGGTCAAGTGATCAAAAGATCATTTTGACAGGTTATAGGAGAGAAATGTCTATTGTTTAGACATTATGGTTGAGAATATTAGTTCTCCAGTTTGTCTTGTAGCTGATGAGACAGTCTCTCAATGTGTCAAGTGGCACAAGAGGCTTGCCCATCTTAATTACAAGACTATTGGCAAACTCTTTAGTAAAGAGTTAGTGAGGAATGGTCCTCAAGTTAAGTGTGTCAAAGATGGCATTTGCTCAGCTTGTCAAAAGGGCAAGCAGACTAATCCACCTTTAGAAGCATTGACAACAAGGATGCTGTGAGGTGTTTATACCTCTTGCATATGGATCTATTTGGTCCAATGCCAGTTCACAGCTTAGGTAGGAAGGTCTACACCTTTGTAGTGTTGATGACTACTCAAGGTTTTCCTGGGTGTTCTTCTTAAAGCAGAAATCTGAAACACCTAGTGTCTTCCACAATTTTGTTAGCAAATTCAGAATGAATTGAACTGTACAGTGGTCAAAATTAGAAGTGACCATGGTACAGAGTTTCAATCTGAAAGCATGACAAAATTATGTGAAGACTATGGGATATTTCAAGAATTCTCTTCACCTGAACACCTCAGCAAAATGGCATTGCTGAAAGGAAAAATAGAACCTTGATAGAGGCTGGTAGAACCCTATTAAGTGATTCATCACTGCCAGAATATTTCTGGGCGAAGCAGTAACACTGCATGCCATGTGATAAATAGGGCTACCATCACTAAAAGGTTAAACAAGACCCCCTATGAAGTAGTAAAGGCAGGAAACCAAATCTATCCTATTTTAGGATTTTTGGTTGTAAATGCTTCATACTTAACAATGGGAAGTCTTACTTAACTAAGTTTGCTGCCAAATCCCAAGAGGGAGTGTTTGTTGGGTACAGCAGTAGTAATAGTAAGGCTTATAGAGTCTACAACTTGACTACACAGTTGTAGAGGAATCTGTGCATGTAGTTTTTGATGAGTCACACTAATTAACAATGAGTTGTTTAGTGTGTGTGCAGCCCCTCAGGTCTTATTAAGAAGATGGACAAGCTAACCATGGAAGATGTACCTGCTGCAAGACAGCAAGTAGAAGAAGATGGCTTATGTCCAGGGGGAGAATTACATGTACCAGGAGCTGAGAAGTTCAAGGAACTCAGCATGATGAAGATGCTGAAGAAGTACAACCAGAAGTAAGGATGCCTCCAGCCAACAGGCATCTAAGAGATCATCCAGTGGAGCTGATCATTGGAGTCCAAGACAAGGTGTTTCAGACAAGGAGCAGAAATCAGAATGCTGCAGAGTATATTCAAGTTTTCTGTCTCAAATAGAACCAAAGAAATTTGAAGAAGCAATACAAGATCCACAGTGGACTGAAGCTATGCAGGAAGAGCTAAACCAGTTCAAGAGGTGCAAGGTTTGGGACTTAGTTCCTAAGCCTAAAGATCACAATGTGATAGGAACAAAATGGATCTACAGAAACAAGTTAGATGAACAAGGAGTCATCATTAAGAATAAGGCAAGATTGGTTGCAAAAGGATATAGGCAAGAAGAAGGTATTGATTTTGATCAAACCTTTGCTCCAGTAGCCAGACTGGAAGCCATAAGGATGTTCTTGCCTATGCAACCTACCAAGGATTCAAAGTATACCAAATGGATGTGAAGTCAGCATTCCTTAATGGTAATTTAAAAGAAGAAGTATATGTGGAGCAGCCTTCAGGTTTTGTTGATCCTACTCTTCCACATTATGTCTATAGACTTAGGAAAGCATTGTATGGGTTAAAGCAAGCTCCTAGAGCTTGTATGAAACCCTATCTAGTTTCCTCATTGAGAACAAGTTCACAAGGGGGAAAATAGATAAGACTCTATTCCTTAGGGAATCTAGAGGCAAGTAATACTTGTCCAAATATATGTAGATGACATTATATTTGGGTCTACTGAAAGTAGCCTTTGCAAAAAGTTTGCAAAGCTTATGCAAAGTCAATTTGAAATGAGTAGTATGGGAGAACTGAAGTTTTTCTTGGGTCTCCAGTTAAACAGACTGAAAGTGGCTTGTCCATATGTCAGTCTAAGTTCACCCTAGAACTCATAGGAAATATGGTATGGATTCCTCCAGTACCATGAAGACTCCTATGGGGTCAAGTATGTCTCTAAGCAAGGATGATGCAGGAAACCTATGGATGAAACCTTGTATAGAGGGATAGTTGGCTCCCTACTATACTTGACTGCAAGTAGCCTGACATTATGTATGCTACATGTGTTTGTGCCAGGTATCAAGCCTGCCCCAAAGAGTCTCACTGACTGCAGTCAAGAGAATCTTGAGATATCTAAAGGGCACACCTTATCTAGGCCTCTGGTACCCTAGGAATGGAGATTTTGATCTAACAGGCTATTCAATGCAGACTTTGCAGGATGCAAAGAAGATAGAAAGAGCACAACTGGATCCTGTCAATTCCTAGGTGGAAGACTCATTTCATGGAGTAGTAAGAAGCAAACCAGTGTGGCCATCTCCACAGCTGAGTCAGAATATGTAGCTGCAAGGAAGTTGCTGTGCTCAACTTCTGTGGATTCAACATCAGCTAGAAGACTATGGATGTCAGGTAAGTAGAACTCCACTTTATTGTGATTCTACTAGTGCTATTTCCATAGCTAATAATCCTGTATTCACTAGTAGAACTAAACATATTGAGATTAAATATCACTTTCTTAGGGAGCATGTAGAAAGAAATGATATTGCACTTGATATGTTAAAACAGATAATCAGATAGCTGATATGTTTACTAAGCCCTTAGAGAAGCTAAGTTTAATAGGTTCAAAATTGAACTAGGTTTGATAACTTAGACTAAGTATACAGAACAGAAATTGGCTAAGTAAAAAGGTGTCGACACATAGACAAGTCTATGTCGACACAGAATAGTAAGTGTCGACACTTCAGGAAAATGGTGTCGACACATCTAGGAAGTTAGTGTCGACACTTCAGAATGTTAGTGTCGACACATGTCGAGTAGGTGTCGACACATCCAATAAAGTGTCGACACTTAAGTTTTACTCAGAATTTTTCTAAGTAAAGTCTCGACACATGTCGAGTATAGTGGTGTCGACACTTAACCAAGTGTCGACACATAAAATCTGTTGACTATTTGTGTCGACACATGAGTGTCGAGACATTATAAGTCAGTGTCGACACTTATTGACAGTGTCGACACATCATTAGAAATTCATCCCGCCTGTTCGTCTTCAAAACAGAAAGGTATAAATAGGGTTCTGTCTCTGATTGTCGACACGCTTTCAAAGTTTCGAGACCTAAACTCTTGTGTCGACATTTCTCTCATCTCAAGACTAATTCTCAAAACCTAATGGCTCCCAAGCTGGAAGAGAACGAAACGAAGGCTATGAGCTTGTGCGAGGCGCATTTGACGACAGCGACCAAGAAATCAAATCAGTGCTAACCCTAATTGTCAATTCAGGATTGGAATTCTTGGTTTCAGAACCAACGAAAAATTGGAAGAAGAAGTCATTGAATTCCTTTCTGGCGCGTCTAATAGATGACTCAGGTTTCAGGATTAAGTCAAGGGTGCATGGCACCAAGGTCAAGATTTCACCCAAGTCACTGAGAAAGGTACTTCAGCTACCTAAAGTTCAAGTTGAAGAGGAAGTAACTGCTTCTAAGACAAGGGAAGCTCTTACTTGGTGTGGACTGGATTCAAAGATGAAGGGGATCAGTCTTTCACAGGAAGGTATGAATATTCAAGGCAAGTTCTTGTCTGAAGTAGTAGGCAAGGTTATACTGAGCAAGCCAGGAGGGCATGACAGGGTGTCTGCCTCCATGTTTGAAGTCATGACCAGAATCATCTTCAATCTGAAACACACATGGTCAATGGTGGTTTTTGAGAGAAAGTAAAAGAAGCCTGAAGAAGCCCAATCTGGCCGGATACTAAGTCTCTACCTGGCTGGATCAATTCCAAGGTAATGAGCACTGCTGCAGGATCTAAGATCAATCATATGAGGAGAATGGACTCAAGGATATTCTCTAGATGGGATAGGGTGCTGGTGTCAAAGGAATTGGCACCCCTGAGAAACAAGCTTCTAAGTGAGACTCTCCTCCCAGGAAGAAGAGGAAGACTGCTGCTGTGCCTCAAGAGTCCTCAAGCAGCTCAGGGCAGTGAAGAACATGTGGTCTTCACTCCTGAAAGTCCAGTAGATGTGGACTGCAGAAAGTCACCTGCTCCTCAGGAGCAAGCTGATATCCATGGGGGAGCTTCCAGCTGTAGAACATCCATCTACACTGGAGAGTGAGCAGGCTACTCTCCTCAATTCAAGAGGTACTTGTTGACCTTAATACATTAGATTTTCTATAATTAATTCTGATTTGTTGATGTCATCAGCAAAATCAGCCAGCAAACCAAGAACCAGATGTTGTTCTTCCATGACACATCTGTGTGATAGACCTGATACAGTGGTTGACAGAACCAAGTCATCTCCTGCCCAGTCTCCAGCAGAATATACAATGGAAGATCTCTTTTTGAACTTAGATCAAGAAGTTTTTGATATGGAAAAGAATGATGCTGATACAGTAAAGAATGCTGTGCTGTGGGGGGAGAACATTGAAGTTGTGGAAGAGCCTATAAGGCTAGATACGAGAGGCACAAGATGTGCAAACTGAATAAAAAACAATCCAGCTAAGGATAGGGTGATATAGCCAGTACATCACTCTGAAGATGATGAAGCTGAGCAAGCTAGAAAAAGAAGTTCTTTGTTTTCAAAAGAAGAGCCAGAGCTATAAGAAGGCTCTTCAAACAGTTGCTCTACCTCACTGTTTCAACAAGCTCCATCCACTGATTATTGTGCTCTACTGCTTGCAATGCAAATCAAGATGGATGAACAAAGGAAAGCCTTAGAAACTTATGTTGATGAAGGGCACAAGGCACTACAATCTGATCTGGGCCAGGAACTCAAGTCCATAAGGTTTGAAATGAACCTTAATAAAAGGAATGACTGATTGTTTTACCAAGGGTGCTAATGCTGTGGTCTATCTGGCTAAACATCAAGAAACAATTAAAGAGAAAGTGGATGATATAGCACTCAAGCAAGGCTATGTGCTGAGAATCAGTTAAGGATGAATGATAATTTGACTGCATCTCACAATGCAATAGTCACTGAACTCAAGAATAGTCAAATGAACCTTCAACTTCCTCTCTGTGCCACATAGCTGATTTTGATAAGATATTTCAAGCAGAGATTGCTGCTGTTACAGACTGCAATCAAAGACTCACCAGAAGGTCATTTCAGAACAGCTTACAAAGCTTAGACCTTTCTTTAAAGAGGGCATAAGGTATTTGGATAGCCAAATCAGATTCCAGAAAGATGATGTGAGAGATCATGTGGCCCAAGAAGTCATAAAGGGGGAGAGAGTGTTAGTCAAGGCCAGTTCTGAGCATGCAAAATGGATTTCAATTTCTATCAGGGCTACACTTGGATATCCTCCCCTGTGTGATGACAATGAAGTAGCTGAATCTGGTATTCAAGGCACATATATTGGAGGTGAGCAACAAGCAGTGGCTGATGTAATCTATCCACCTCCAGACTTTGAAATGATTCATGCAGATATAAGCACAATGTATAGTCCACATGCTGGCAAGCCTAATATTATTCTGGAAAGGTTGTTAAACCTATCACAGCTGCAATGCAAGAGGCTTTGGACAAGGAAGAAGAAACTAGGCTGTCAAAGAAGAAGTTTTGGGAAATTTGTGGCAAAAGCCAGATTTTGAACAATGGAGCCCTACTTCTAGAACATAATTCTCACAGCCTGGAAAGCTGCCAAGGACAATGCCCATGAGAGGAACAAGTGGTTCTCAGAGGCTGAATGGAGAAAGCATGAGAGTAGGCAGGAAGCAATTGTCCAATTTAGAAGGAAGGCTAAGTTAGGAAAGCTACCTCCAACAGCTGTGGAGCCTAGCAAGTACTTTCTAAGCCCTATCATTATTTTGAAAGGACAAAAGATCAAGGCTGAAGAACAGAAGAAGAAGGACTCTAAAGGGAAGAAGACTGCTGAAGCTGAGCCTGCTCGTGCTGCTGCTGTGAAAGCTCAAGTTAAAGCTGGAAAAGGCATTGTTATTAAAGAACCTGATCAGCACTAGATTAGGAATTAACTTGATGCTTGTTGTAATCTGTTAAGTGATAAACATTGTAATACTTCATTGAAAATGTATAAGGAACATTATTGGGACAGTATATGATAAATATAGTATGAATGTTCTGAAATATGTGTGTTTCTTAATTGTTCTGCAATGTTTAATAAGTATACATGTGTGCTTTATTACATGTTCAAGTTTTACCTGTTGTCATTTTATGCTTTTCATCATTTTGTAATTTTTAATTATGAGTGGTGTATATCATTGACTAAGGGTTATGACTTCTCCAAATAGGGGGAGATTGTTGGGTACATTGGTCAAATGTACCTGATTTGAAGAAGCCTCACCTAACTCAATGATATACATCAGAATGTATTGATGTTTGTTTGAGTTACTTGTGCAGGTTAGGTATACACTGGACTGAAGCTGAAAAATTTCTAAGTCCATGTGTCGACACCCAGAGGGCAAGTGTCGACACTTGAGAAAGCTTGTGTCGACACCCAGAATTGCAGTGTCACACGTTGGAGTCATGTGTCGACACCTGGGAAGAAGTGTCGACACCAGTCAGAAAGTGTCGAACTTGGAGCTGTGTCGACACTCAGTGTAGAGGATGCAGAAAAGCTGTGTGACGACACTTAGCAGAAGTGTCGACATAGAAGAGCTGAGTCAACATCAGAAAGTGTCGACACTTGGAGTTGTGTCGACACCCAGCAAAATTCTGCAGAGACTAAGTACAAGTGTCGACACTCAACACAATGTGTCGACACTCATCTGCAGAGTCAACATATGAAGAATGTGTCGACACTCAGCCAATGTGTCGACACACACTCAAAGAAGTCAACACTTGAAGAATTGTCGACACATCAGCACAATGTGTCGCACATAACAGAAGACTCAACACTAGAAGGAAGTGTGACACAAGGGACTGTGTCGACACTTAGCAAAGAACAGAAAGCTGTAAATTATTCTAAGTATAAGTGTCGACACTAAGGGAATGTGTCGACACTCAGCTGAAGAATCAAGATGAAGACTTGTGTCGACCACCAAGAAGCAGTGTCGACACTTGACAGTTTCAACACATGAAGATGTGTCGACACAAAGGAATGTGTCGACACTTAGAAGAATACAGATAAAGAATGAAGTACAAGTACTTGTGTCGACACTCATATTTCAGTGTGACACATGCAAGAAGAAACTGTGTCGAGACATACAAGAATTGTGTCGACACATTGTAGACTTGTGTCGACACTTACACAAAATGTGTGTCGACACTTGGTCTATAAGTGTCGACACTTAAGAACAGAAAGTCTGACACTAACTGACAGTTAGAGATTTTATTTAGAAGTGACTGGTTGACATGACAGCTGCCAATCCCGCCGGTCTACAGCAACTGTCAGAGAAGTCAAAAGTCTGTTATAAACAGGATCAGCCGGTTACCATGAAGGAAGCCTTAAATATTAGGCACCCACAGTTTACAGAAGCAAGAAGTTAAGTTGTTATGTGGTCAAGTTGTTCACAATCATTACTTGTTGTGAGAGAATAATTGAAGTGGTGATCAGATTAAATAACGAGTGATTCATAGAGGATCAACACAAGAAGATCAGGCAGTCCAACTGGCAGATCTAAGTAGTTGGAGAGAGAGAGCTCCAACTAAATATATTAAGATTCGTCTTTGGAACTAAGGCTGAGAAGAACAATTCAGAGTCATCTGGATTTCAAGAAGCAGAGATCAAGGATCAACTGCAGAAGATTCAGACTAATTCAGTTCTACTCAAGAAGCTTTGAAGAAAGCTAAGTCAGTTTGGATCAAGCTGAGTTCTTCCAAGAA